>LR749619.1:0-19497 GCA_902729485.2 Mus minutoides | reverse complement strand
TTACCCCAGTGAATGTCAGAAGCTTGATTAAAAATGTTGTCTCAGATGTAGAGTCTCATACCAAACATTGGATAGAACCTGGGGCCTCTTATAGACGAGTTGAGAGGTGAATCGTGGGTCCTAAAGGGGATAAGAGCACTACAGGGAGATCAACAGAGTAAACTAACTGGATGCATGGGGCTCACAGAGACTGAGCAAGCAACCAAAGAGCATGCATATGCTGGACCTAGGGGCCTCTGAACATATTTAACAGATGTACAGCTCGGTCTTCATGTGGGTCCTGAACAACTGAAGCAGGCACTGTCCCTAAAGTTGTTGCATGTCTGTGGAATATATTCTTCTAGCTTAGTTGCTGTGTCTGGCTTTAGTGGGAGAAGATGTGCCTAGCCCTACAGAGACTAGATGTGCCAGGGTGGAGGATAACCGGGTTTGGGGACTCTACTCACATAGAAGAGGAATGATCACGGGGGCGGGGGGGGAGCAATAGGGATATAAAGTGAATAATTAAAACTCTGTAGCATTACTGTCATCACAGTTTCTTGCTCTAATTCTTGTAGTTCATAACAATAACCAAAATTGAAGAAATAATTTAAACAAAACATTGTAATATATGCAACCACGAGATAGTTATTTAAACATTCTGCTAGATGTATTCCATATCTCTTAGAACAAATATTTCTCCTTTCACAGGGTTTGTGACAGGATTAAAGGAATATATATATATATATATATATATATATATATATATATATATGTGTGTGTGTGTGTGTGTGTGTGTGTGTGTTTGTCATTGAGAATAAAGTAAGCAAAGAAAGTATGTCACGTATTATCCGGCTAGATACTGAAAAAGACTTTAGCAGATTAAGGACTAAAACATTTAACTGAATATGATCCACCAGTAAGGAGTAAGGAATGTGTGAAATTTTAAATTTTATGTGGGAAGTACCGGCTGAATTTTACTTAAATGTGTCCTACATGGAGCTGATTAGATGACTCATCCACTACAGAGGAACAGAATTCTGCCCCCAGGACTCACAATGTGGAAAATTAGAATTGACTTCCTCAAGTGTCCGCTAACATGTATACGTATGCCATGGACCCCACATATTGTTATATATGCCAGAATAGTCATGCAAAATAAATTAGTATAATTAAAAAGTTAAACCACTGTGGCTATCAGCTGTAGTTTACTGAAGATTTAAGGGTAAGATATGAGGAATAAAAGCAGATTTAAGATGTTTTCCTCAAAAGTAGTAAGCAATAGCCTTTTCTAAAAGTTACCTAAAGTAGAGGTAATTATAAGTATTAATATAAAGTTTAAAGCTTAAACAATTTTAATAGATAAATATCAAATATATATAAAGAAGTCCTTAAAATCAGTTATGAATAAATATCTATTCTTACTATGATTGCTTTTGATCACCTAGCAAAGAGCATGTTCAAGTGTCAGCAAAGGAAATTAGCATTCACATGCAAATTAATAATAGTAAAAATGAACATGTTATAGATGCATACATTATTGTTTATTGTTTTTTATTTGTTTGTTTGTTTGTTTGTTTCCAGGACAGGGTTTCTCTGTATAGCCCTGGCTGTCCTGGAACTCACTCTGTAGACCAGGATGGCCTCAAACTCAGAGATCCGCCTGCCTCTGCCTCCCAAGTGCTGGGATTAAAGGGGTGTGCCACCACGCCTGGCTGCATTATTGTTTATTATTACATATGACTCATAAATCCATAAAGAACAGTGAGAATTAGGGAAGTACACTTCAAATTCATTAAGTGGTTCAAATCTAGACAATGGTTTTAAGATAATTCTGTGAATTAAAACCAATGTCTCCATTTTACAAGGAGATTTTTTCAAAACTATTTTTCGCTGTGTTATGATCCTATAGCCAAATAAAAACTGAATACTTTTATGAAAATGGTATTTCATACTCAATTTCACTTCCTACTGGAATACTTGGCATGGATTTTTCCTTTCCATTGTCTTACATTAAGATGCTCTCATAATTAAAGTAATATAATCTGGATAATAATCTTTATAGTAGACACATATATGTTATAAGGGTAGGAATACATCTGAAGAGTTATGTATACTGTTTTCTAACAAACCCTAAACTCTTACAAGTTTAATTTGCATATTATAAGTAAACATCTGTTAAATTTTATGGCAAGATGAAGGGAAGAATCTTATAACTGGTGACCGCTTTTATCTGATCTGGAAAGTCTGACAATTAATAGTTGGCCTGCTCTATAAAATATTCACTTTTCTTTTTATATCAGTAGATAACATAAAAAAGGAAAGCCCATCAACACAATATACCATAAAAACAAACAAATATTTAAAAAAATGATCATGTTATTAGTTTCTGAAAAGCCTATTAAGAAAATCTAACATCGTTTCAGTTTAGAAGCCTTGTAGAGATCAGGTATACAAGGCACACACCTAAACTAAATAAAGGCAGTATACATCAAGACAAAAGAAAACATCAGATTAAACAAAGAGAAACTTAAAACATTTCCACTAAAACCAGGGAAAAGACAAGGCATTGCAAGCTCTCTATCTTTTCAATATAGTACTTGAAGTCCTAGCTAGAGCAATAAGACAACTATTGGAGATGAAGGTGGTACAGATTAGAAATTAGGAAGTCAAAATATTACTCCCTATAGATGATATGAGAGTATTTATACGTGTCTCCAAAATATCTACCAGAGAACTCAGACAGTTGATAAAGACCTTCAACAAAGAGGATGGATACAAAACTCAAAGGGAAATAACACCCTATACAATAATCACAAATAATATAACATATATTCCTGTATCGCTAACCAAGCAAGTAAAGACCTGTATGACAAGAACTTCAAGTCTCAGAAGAAAGAAATTGAAGAAGATATCTTAATACAGAAAGATTCCCCCGTGGTCATGGATCTGTAGGATTAACATACTGGAAATGCTGTTCTTACCAAAATCATCTACAGATTAAATGAAATCCCCATCAAAATTCCAACACAATTCTTTACACACCTTGAAAGAACAATTTTCAACTTTATACACCCACATACGTACACACACACACAAAAAAAAAACAAACAAAAAAAAACAAAAACAAAAACAAAAAAAAACAAAAACCAAACCAAACCAAACCAAACCAAAACAAAACAAAACAAAACAAAACAAAAAAACAAAAAAACAAACAAACAAAAAAAAAAAACTGAGGATAGCAAATCCAATTCTGTATAATAAGAGAACTTCTACAGGTTTCACCATTCTTGAGTTCAAGCTATACTACAGAGAAATAATAATAAAACCTGAAAGGTTTTATTAGGCTGAAAGGCAGGTTGATCAATGGAATCAAATAGAAGACCCTGAAATAAACCCACACAACAATGGTCACTTGATTTTTGACAAGAAATCCAAAACCATATGATGTGGGCAGGGGTGGGGGTGGGGAAGTATCTTCAACAAATGGTGTTGGTCTAATTGGATATTTTCAGGGATAAGATTGTAAAGATTTCAATATGAAATTGGAACACTAAATCTAATAGATGAGAAAGTGGGAAATATTCTTGAACACATTGGTAGAGGAGACAACTTCCTGAATAGAATATCCTAATATGTGGGGGAAAAAACATGCTGGTTGTCTATTTGATAAGTGATAAAAGGAAACCTCCAGGCTAGATAAATTAGGGCTTCTGCTGACCTCTACTCTCCACATACTCTCTCCCCAACTTCCCACATATACAGTAGGCAACTACAAAGTAGGTGTTCTGCTTCTTCAAACTCCTCATGCCAGCTCAGAGAAGTGCTCAGGAGCAGTCTTCTGAGCTCAGTCCTCCATTTATCTTGCCCATGGTGCTTGCACTTCTCTGAGTCTCCCTACAGTATCCTTCATCTATCTTCATGTAGATCTGTGAAACTTTTGTGTCCCAAAGTATTCAATTCCCAGACTTTTAGGAGATTTCAATATGCTTTCTGTTTAAGCGAAAATCTGAATTAGCATTTTCTAATGAATACCTCCTATAAGGTAAGATCTGTGTATATAACTTTTGGATCATCTGAAATGTACTCATGTGCATTCACATGCATGTGAGTGTGTGTACACAGACATTATTTTCTAATTCTTGACAGCAAAAACAGGAAGCAAGGAAACACCTCTTCTCTTTCTTTTTGGACATGTTTGTACTGAAAGATATCAAATCCTTATATTCTTTCTGTCTTGACTTTTGCACTATTTAATTTCAAGATTTTTAACATGCTTCCACATTCACTATAATGTATTCAGGCTTTGTAGACCCTCCTGTAAGTAATCCCAGATGCCCAGGGGTCTGATGCAGTTGGATTACAAGTTCAAAAATGCTTGAGACATAGAGTAAGCTCAAGTAGATCCTTGATAATTTGAGGAGGCTTGTAGACACAACACAGAATGAGTCTCCTCTTCTTGGCTCAACTGGGACCATTCTCATTGACTAACCCTGAAAATGGTGTTCTCCAAATACTGTTAACATACAAACCTTAGAAAATCATCACAGAAGCTGAATCAACATTGTGGGCTACAACTATCAGAGCACAGATGGGGAAACAAAAGAATCATGGTAGACAGAGGATGAGAGAGATTTGGGTGGGGTAGGGGAGGGAGAGGAGGGTGCAGTGTCAGGGATGAGAAATGACAAGAGAGAAGCTCAGAGGGCTAGGAGAATGAATGGAAATCTGCAACTGCTCTGTGTTGGGGCATGGGGGAAAGCTCTAGGCAGTCTCTGAGCTCAGGAAAGATGGAGGCTCCCATGAGTCAATGTAGGTGACCTTAGCCTAGATGCCTAACAGTGGGAACATTTATCTTGAACAGGCTACCTCCTTTAGGTAGGCAGGGCCCCCATTGAAAGAATAAGGACACCAACTCACCCACAAAAATGTCAACCCAAAATTTGTTCTGTCTAAAAGAATTTCAGAGACAAAGATAGAGCAGTGACTGAAGAAATGGCCAACCAATAACTGTGAAGAAATGGCCAACCAATAACTGGCCCAGCTTGATATCTATCAACTGGGCAAGCACCATTCGCTGACATTAATGATACTCCATTATGCTTACAGAGAGAACCCTCTGAGAGGCTCTATCTGGCAGATGACTGAAACAGATACCCACAGCCAAACATTGGATGGAGGTCAGATATCTTTATGGAAGAGTTCAAGGAAGGTTTGAAGGGCCTGAAAATAATAAAAATCCCACAAGAAGACCAAATGTGCCAACTAATCTGGAACCTCAGTCTCTCAGAGACTGAGCCACCAACCAAAGAGCATAAGCAAGCTCTACTGAATACACTGGTACATATGTAACAGAGATCTCTGTCTTATCCTGCCTCAGTGGAAAAGGATGTGCCTGATCCTGCAGAGAGTAGATGTGAGTAGATGTGCCAGAGGAGGAGGATACCCACAGGGACCCCACCCTCTTAGTGACAAAGGAATGGGGAAGGAACTCTGAGAGGGACACTGGAGGAAAGACAACATGTTGGATGTATATAAACAAATAAGCATATACTCCCTGGAAATAATCTCGTTTAAAAATGGAACAAACATTGAGAATTTGCTTAATGGAAATAGTTTAAAAAATAGATTTTATTTTTTATTGTTGTTACTAGAAATCAGTGATAATTACATAGTGATTTATTTATCACAAATTGGGGTGCGTTTTTAAAACTTCTGTTTATAAAACAAATATTCACTTGAAATATCAAGTAACTCTAACATGGGTTCTCTTATATTATTGTTTGTCATTTTTTAAAATCAGATTTTGCCTTAGGTGGGGTGATATTATTTTTGATAGAACTGGACTTGGGAGTAGATAAATCTTGAGGCATGCCTGAATAACACCTGGGTAAGACTCTTAAACAAACAAACAAACAAAAAAGACTTACTGAAATCATCATGCATCCAGATGTTAAATTTTCACACTTGGTGTCTGTGATTTTAATATAATTTTAAAATATGTGCATATTTTAATGTGTCTAGAAATTGATACTTTGGGCATAGATATGTTTCTGTTTTTGATCCACAATTAAAAAAAATGATAGGGAAAGAATTCTACACCTAAAAACAACAAAATGCAAAGAAACAAGCAAAACACAAAACAGCAGTTTTGGGAAATCTCTGTACCACATTGGAATGATAGTACATTCCAAGAGTAAAATACTTGATATGAAAGCATGGACACCTGAGCTTGGATTTCAGCACCCGAATAAAAAGGTAGTTGTAAATGCCAGTAACTCCAGCTTTCATTTTTAAAGACAAGCATGTCCCAGGAGCTCACGAGCCAGCTGTTCAACACAGCACCACCACCAACACAGATTCAGTTCAATACCGTGTCTCAGAAATTATGGTGGAGAGGGGTTGAGGAAGATGCTAGAAAATACAAGTTCACAACATGTGTACACGCATGCACACACACACATGAACACACACACACATGCACACACACACACACACACACACACACACACACACACACATTATGGCATGCATATCCCATTATCATTTCATACATTGAAATTAAAAGATCCAGAATGGAACACAGGACCGCTAATGCAGGAGCTAAAGTGCCCAAAGAGCTAAAGGAGTCTGCAACCCTATAGGTGGAGCAACAATATGAACTAACCAGTACCCCCTCCCGCCCCCCAAGCTGTGTCTCTAGCTGCATATGTAGCAGAGGATGGCCTAGTCGGCCATCAATGGGAGGAGAGGCCCCTTGGTCTTGCAAAGATCATATGCCCAGTACAGGGGAACACCAGGGCCAGGAAATGGGAATGGATGGGATGGGGAGCAGGGTGGGGAAAGGGTATAGGCGACTTTCGTGATAGCATTTGAAATGTAAATGAAGAAAATATGTAATAAAAATAAAGAAAGAAAATATCTAATAAAAAAAAGAAAAAAAGATTCAGGGATGTTTATCTCAGCATACATCTCTGCTACCCTTCTTATTTTGCATTTTATGCATTTTATGTCTCATTGCCTCTTTAGTTCTTCAGTATCTTATGCAGTCTCTCTCTCTTTCTCTTTCTCTCTCTCTCTCTCTCTCTCTCTCCGTGTGTGTGTGTGTGTGTGTGTGTGTGTGTGTGTGTGTGTGTGTGTATGTGTTAAACAGAAGAGATATATTTAGTAAGGTGACAGGGTACAACTTGAGGGAAAGGATGGAAGGCAGAGATTAGTATAATTACAAATGGAGGGGGAGATATATATATATATCTCCCCCTCCATTTGTAATTTAACAAGGGTTGAGCCCTAAGGAGACTGTAGGTGTGTGGACACTGAGAAACAGAACCTCGCTTTTAGAAGTTTGTTTTTTAGGAATCTTAAAAGAAAAAAAAAGAAATACTCACATAATCCTTGTACAATTGGAAACACCAAAGGACCATTAAATATTGGTGTAAAGTTGAAACATAAATCATGTCTTCTAAAAGACCAGCTGCAAATCAAATTTACCTTCCAGTAAATTAAGATAATTTATGAGTGTTCCACCTGCTCCTTAGAAAGAGAGTCAATCCTTTCCAGAAATGAGCTAGGGTAAATTGTTCTTTGGCTAAAGAGAAAATGGAATTTAGTGCAAAAATAACAGGTTCCAACCAATAGTACTGAAACAAAAGTGAATCAATGGTTAAAGTGTTTACAAGCGGTCATGATTACACAGAGAAGAATCAACAGGGTTTACTGGGTAGCTTAGCCTGGTAGAGCTCTTCTGAATGGGGATGCAATATGGAATTCAATCTACAACAGGGTGGACTCATGCTCAAACTATAGATTGAGGAGATTGCATCAGTGATGACCTTTTTTCTTTAAACATCACATCATTCTAATCCAAAATGCATATAACATAAAGATTTTCCTGAACCTCTGAGGGAGGTGGAGTGTGCTTGTAAGATATAAGTGTTGTAGTAAATACTTAATCTCAATCGGGAGTCTTTATTCTGATAGATTATTCAGTTTCCAGATAAAAGACACACAACTTTTATATTTTTAATGAACCTTAATAGCACTAGAGTTGGGCAGCTATCAACACTTTATGCTATTTTGTCTATTTGTCTGTCAATAACCCCAAAATATGACCTCTTCTATCCCCCCTATGTCACTCTTACTCCTCCTGGCCAGCTATCATGGTTAGTTCTCACAGTCCCTCATCCCATGGTGCCTTCTTCTCTCTATCTTCTCTCTATTCTCCCTCATGGCCCTGCCTCAGACCCTGATCATTGGAACAAAAATGCCACCAACCTCTTTTCTGACGAGCTATAGGCTATAGGCATCTTTATTCAACCAATAGTTTTACATTAAGGAGCAAGTTTACATAGCATCATTTGGTATAGGTGAAGATTTCTCATCCCAGAGGACAACCAAGCCAGATTGTTGCCCCACTTAGCATTACAATAGAACAAATCTTAACAGTTAAATGATTACTCCCTTACGTTTCCACTATGATTGTGGGAAAACCTTCCAATAACAATGATAATATAGAACATGCTGGACTGTCCACATATTTAATTGGAATACTTACATTATTTGAATCCTCCACTCCACTTTTTAATACCCACAACTATCAGCATCTCCGTGTTATTTTAAATGAACCGATTAATGTATTTGATTAAAATCCCTACCTCACCTTAGGGATATTATCTATTTAATTACTTCATCTTCACAGTTAAATCTTCATTTTACCAATATTACTTTCCTTAGCATCTACAAACAAGTGCAAAACACCATTATATTTTCAAATGATATTAACATGAAGCCTACTGGCTAGCTACCAAGAGGTTTTTGTAGGAAATTCTTGACTTCATGTCCATTTTAATCTAGCTGGTAATATTTGAAACATATTTTTAGCTTGTAAGGTAGTGTCCCAGGCCTCATGCATAAACTTCCACACAGGAGACACAATTTCCTCAGAGGAGTATGTATTCAGATCGACACTTGTATACATCTTGCTCCAGTTTGTGCTCCTAACTTGTCAGTCCCATAGACCCAATGAACTGCATTTTAAACCTAATTATATTCAAAATGTCAAGTAAATAAAAAGCACTGTGGTACTCTACAAAAATGATACTGCTTTTGAAAAAATGACTGCCAGAGATTTACTTTCATGCAATAGAAATATTTCTTTTATTTAGAGTAAACTATCTTTAGACCTCTACACTTAACCAAAGCACTGGCATATGGCTTTCAAATCTAGTCAATTGTTTCTATTTTCTGTAACTTTCATAGTATAAAATCATTCTTCTCTTTCTTCTTCTTCTTCTTCTTCTTCTTCTTCTTCTTCTTCTTCTTCTTCTTCTTCTTCTTCTTCTTCTTCTTCTTGTTTTCTCTCTCTCTTTCTCTCTTTCTCTCTCTCCTCTTTCTAATTTTCATTTATCCTTTTTTATCATTATCTTTAATAATGTTTATAGTCTCTTTGATATACCCCTGGTTCGGCCCCATGACAGTTCCTCATCCCATTCCTCCTCCTCCACCTCCAAGACGGTGTCCCCACACCACCACACTCCCCAACAGCCTTCCAGGCTTCCCCATTCCCTGGAGTCTCAAGTTTCTCAAGGGTTAGGTGCATCTTTTTTCAATGAGGCCAGCCCAGATAGTCTTCTGCTCTATATGTGTCTGGGGCCTCATATCAGCTAGTGTATGATGCCTGGTTGGTGACTCAGTCTGAGAGATGTTGGGGGGTCTATGTAAGTTGAGACTGCTGGTCTTCCTATGGGTTCGCCCTCCACCTTAGCTTCTTCCAGCCTTTCCCTAATTTAATCACAGGGGTCTTTGATTTCAGACCATTGGTTGAGTGCAAATATTTACTTCTGTCTTAGTCAGCTGCTTGTTGGACCTTTGGGGGGCAGCCATGTTAGGCTTCTGTTTTTAGGTACATCATAGCATCAGTAATAGTGTCAAGCATTGGAGCCTCCCCTTGAGACGGGTCCCAATTTGGGCTGGTCACTGAATCTCCTTTCCATTTTATTGATGCAATTCTTTTAGACAGGAACAATTCTGGGTCAGAGTTCTATAATGTTCATGTCTGATAGTTGTGCTTTAGGATTTGTAATACTTGTGCAATTCATGAATATGTGTAAACACAGCCAATGACCCTCATTCTTCAGTCTGTTGATCACTTTTCACAAAGAAATGAGATCATATACTTTTATAATGTTAACTATATCATTAATACATCTATGTTCTTACTCCTAGCCCTGATGTTTATATTGTTATCTTTATTTTTTGAACATTTATTTGTACATACTCATGTATCATTTTAAAACTAATATTTATTAAGAAAAATAAATTGTCTTACTTCTAAACAAATGGCTCTCAGTCACATCATTGTTCACAGTTATAAATTCTAAAGCTGGAATTCATAAAACAATTAAATTTCTCATCTTTCATTAATTATCTCATTTAAATACTTAACCTACTGTTTCTCAAGATATCTATTTTATTAATCATCTACTCTCAAATTGGGGGTTTCTATCCCTCCTTTGATTATTCAGTTCCCAGACAAAAAGCACACAATCTTTATATTTATAAAGCCTTTATAACAATAGAACTGGGCAGAATCTACCCTCTAAACTATTATAATTTAATTCCCATAAATAACCCTGAGTTATAAATTGCCATGTTCAATCTGGGTTGCTTTTAACTTCAGTTGGCCAGAGGTCATGACCATGTTTTCATAATTGACCTACCTCATGGTATCTCCAAACTTTTGATCTTCTTCCTTCTCTTTCTCATGGTCTTCTGCCTCTACCTCCAATTTTGGGAATGAAAAACTCAATTATTCCACCCAGCTATAGCCTGTAAGCATCTTTATTCACCAACCAGGGCTAACTTTGTGGGTTACTTTATACAGTGTCACTTGGGTCTACATTCTGATTTCTTCAAACCTGGAGTCAACTAGGTCTTAGGGGGTACTACTTAGCATTACAATACATAACAAAAGATCAAACCTAAATGAACATCTGCCAGCCAGTTCTTTTCAAATCTAACATTAACTTTTGCCTGGTTAGTTCAGCAGATTCCAGAATGGTATTCTATAGAGAGTCATTCTTCAGTAGGCCTTTATATGGACAACATCTAGATCACTGTGTAATATGAAGCCATTAACCTGTATCCTGCATTTTATCAAGGGTTTGGCTTCACATGAGCTATTTTCACCTTCTGATAACTGTTTCCTTTAAAAAAAATAAACAAGTGTTTTTCTTCACTGATGCAGTACATCAGAATTTATTTTTCTTATTGGACAGTCTTGGAAGATTTTTCAATGATGAGTGCCTTCAGTTTAAAAGCAGGTTTCCACCACCTTGTTTTTTTAAACAGGGGAGAATTCTTTTCCTTGTAATGTAGCCAAATTATCCAATGCATACATCATTAATACAATGTCTATAAACTTGTTACTGCAAAAAAGTTAATTCAAAAATATGCTCTAGATATTTTTTACCTATAATTTCCAAGACAGACAATTAGTTTAAGAGCAGTCAGTTATCGATACTTCAAACTATATGAATTACAAAATTAAAAAATAACTGTAGCTACATTTCCTCTTAAATAGTATAGTTAAAAATCATGCAGCTAAACAGGAGCATTCTAGTTATGGACTCTGTGCAGAAATTGATAGGAACTCTTAAGCATTCTAACAGTTTCTTTTTGAAATGAATAACTTCCTTTAGGAGTGAGCTTTTAAAAGGTGGTCTACATTCTGTTTGAAGAATTCTTTTGATTATGGGTGAAGGAAGAAGTACTGAAGCTTACAGTAAATGGCATCATGTGCTAAGACAGCACTGTGGCCCAGAAATGTCATTTCTAAAAGAATAACTGACCTTAGCAAAGATTTAAGAAATATTATGCCTTTTAAGAAATGAAATTGTTTCAAGGCCCAAACTCTCATAACAGCATACAGGGGGATAAGAAACAAATTCATCATAATGTTAATTGAGGAAGCATTTTGTTTTCTTTAACACAGAGTCTCTAGTGTAGGTTGACCTTGAGATCTCTACAAGTAACAGTACAGTGACCTTGACTTTTATTTCATAGCCTCCAAGTGCTATGTTTATGTCGTTTGTGTAGTATTGAGAATAAAACTCTCATGCAAGCTAGGAAAGCTTTCTACCCACTGAGCTACATTTCCAGAAATCTATAGATGACTATATAATTACACAAACAACAAGCAAAAGTAATTCTTAAATATTATTTTACATAATTGCAAAACTATATACACAAAATTTGGTATATTCGCTTTGTTGCCTATGTCCTAACTGGAGCTGCATTTCCATGAGATTGATTGGTCTAAAGCAGGCAGAGAAGAAATGACAGAAATCAAGCTCTTTGTAGTGGTCCACATTTAAAATTTGCTCAAAAATTTCCACTACATAGTGAGGTACAGCCTCAAATTAATAAGACACAAATCAAGTGCAAAAGTAAAAGACAGAAAAATAAAAGCAAAACCAACCAAAAACCCAATACAGAAGCAAAAGTAATAGTAATAAAAGTAGTGTAAGTGGAAATTGAGAGCAAAAATCAATAGCTTCCATAGAGAGAAGAATAAGAAATTAAATCAGCTACAAATAATGGAGGTACTCTAGGCTGCAAAGCAGTTTGAATTTTTCTTCAAGTGCAAAGAAAATCCAGAGGGCAGGGTAGGGGAAACAATATGCTGTAGGTAAAATCTGTCAGGAAAGCAGTTTTGTAAGTAGAAGAAATTAATAAAAAAAAAATACAGTGTTTTTCTAACAATACAGATGATTTCCTTGTTCTAAACATAGGATAAAAGATATTATTTATAATTATGTTATTTAGATACCCATAAGCCACTCCTTGATTTCTTGCATAGATAGTCTTTTTGGAGTACCTCTCTCATTTATTAACGCTATTTTCTACTATATACTCAGGAACTTGTACTGGGTAACTCTAAAGGCTTACAGATAAAAACATTTACCACCTGGTCTTTTCAGAAAAAGAAAAAGACTAGCTTCTATTGCTGAATAAAAGATCCATAAATGGCTTTAGCTATACAGTTTACTCCTGTCCCACACCTGTTAAAGACTTATGGAAACAATGTCACACAACTCACTAAAAACCCAAGATGATGGAATTTTGTTTTTGCAAGATTTTTCCAATATATTCAATGTAGTGACAGAAAAAGGTCTAGGGGGCTCCAGGGAAATCTTTGAAGCTTCTGGTTCGAAAACTTATACTCTTTATTCATAATCTTATCCCCAGAATTATGGTTAGTGCTACCGTATAATGATGAGTATGACAAGAGATAGAGAGGTCCTCATGTATGGAGAGACAGGAGGAATAACTCCAGAAAAAAGGGATTGATGCCTTCCTTTCCTGTTCCTAAAGGTGGTATCTGAATATATTTTCAAGGCTAGGCAGTGTTCAAGTTTGTCATGCTATGTTTTATTTAATGTTGAATTTAATATAACATTTACCCTTTGTATATTTATTTATATGATATATTTAAATATGCTTCACAAGTACATACACTTGTATTTTATCAGGTTTGGAAAGCTTATGTTTATCACAAACATTCATTTGTAACTTTTATTGGAAAATTAGTTGCTTGGCTATTATGGGTATTATTGGCTATTTTACTTAATTTATTCATTCAATTTATATCCCAATATCAATGTTCTCTTTTTCAAATACCCCCTCACACAGACCCGCTCCCAATCCCTGCCCTTCTCCTCTGAGAGGGGGAAATCTAATCCAGTTATCACCACCACCCATGGCACATACACCTTGGAACAGAGTCACTGAAGGAAAAGTGAAAGCCCCACCTCATCCCTTTGAGGCAGTTAGGGAAAAAGAATCTAAAAGCATGCCTTAGATTCAGAGAACCCTCTTTCGTTGAGTCTGTGGAGAGTAGAGTGGTTATTCTCTATTTTATGACTAGTATCCACAATAAATGAGTACATATCATGCAGTCCCTTTGGGCCTGGTTTACCTCACTCAGAATAATACTTTCCAGTTCCACACATTTGCCTGAAAAATTAATGATGTCCTGCTTTTTAGTAGCTGAGTAGTATTTTGACATTTAAATAAACATTTATTTTATACATTTTTCATTTAAGAGATTTCTTTTTTTTTCAATTTTTTATTAGATCTTTTCTTAATTTACATTTCAATTGCTATCCAGAAAGTCCCCTCCCCCATCCCCCTCCCTGCTCCCCTGCATACCCACTCCCACTTCTTGGTCCTGGTGTTCCCCTGTATTGGGGCATATAAAGATTGCATTACCAAGGGGCCTCTCCTCCCAATGATGGCTGACTAGGCCAACTTCTGCTATACATGGAGCTAGAGACACGAGTTCTGGGAGTTCTGGTTAGTTCATATTGGTGTTCCTCTTCTAGGGTTGCAGACCCCTTCAGCTCCTGGGGTTCTATCTCTAGCTTCTCCAATGTGGGCCCCATGCTCCCTCTGATGGATGACTGTGAGCATCCACTTCTGTGGGAGTCAGCTATATCAGGGTCCCTTCAGTAAACACTTGCTGTTCTATGCAATAGTGTCTGAGTTTAGTGACTGATTATGGGATGGATCCCCAGTGGATTGGTCTCTGTATGGTCCATCCTTTCATCTTAGCTCTAAACTTTGTCTCTGTAACTCCTTTCATGGGTATTTTGTTTCCTATTCAAAGGAGGAATGAAGTATTCACATGCTGATCTTCCTTCTTGATTTTCTTGTGTTTTGCAGATAGTATCTTGGGTATTCTAAGTTTCTGGGCTAATATCCATTTATCAGTGAGCGCATATCCAATGACTTCTTTTGTGATTGGGTTACCTCACTAAGAATTATGTCCTCCAGATTCATCCATTTGCCCAAGAATTTCATAAATTCATTTTTTAAAATAGCAGAATAGTATTCCATTGTGTAAATATACCACATTTTCTGTATCCATTACTCTGTTTAGGGACATCTGGGTTTTTTCCAGCTTCAGGCTATTATAAATAAGGCTGCTATGAACATAGTGGAGTATGTGTTCTTTTTACCAGATGGAATATCTTCTGGGTATTTGCCCAGGAGAGGTATTGCTGGGTCCTCTGGTAGTACTATGTCCAATTTTCTGAGATAACACCACAGTAGATTCCTAAACAGAACAGCAATGGCCTGTGCAGTAAGATCAAGACTTGACAAATGGGGCCTTATGAAATTGCAAAGCTTCTGTAAGGCAAAAGATACAGTCAGCAAGACAAAAAGGCCACCAACAGATTGGGAAAGGATTTTTACCAATCCTAAATCTGATAGGGAACTAATATCCAACATCTACAAAGAGCTAAAGAAGCTGGACTCCAGAAAAACTGATAACCCCATTAAAAAATGGGGTACAGAGCTAAACAAAGAATTCTCAATTGAGGAATTCTGAATGGCTGAGAAACATCTGAAAAAAATGTTCAACATCCTTAATCATCAGGGAAATGCAAATCAAAACAACAGAGATTCCACCTCACACCAGTCAGAATGGCTAAGATCAAAAATTCAGGTGACAGCAGATGCTGGTGAGGATGTGGAGAAAGAGGAACACTCCTCCATTGCTGGTGGGATTGCAAGCTTGTACAACCATTCTGGAAGTTAAGAGATTTCTAAGTTGATTCTATTTTCTGCTATTATAATTAAAGCTGATATGAACATAGTTGAGCAAGTGTCTTTGTGGGATAGTGTAGCATCTTATGCGTATATGTCCAGGAGTGGTATAGTTGGGTCTTGATATACAAGTATTCCCAATTTTCTGAGAAAAGGCCAAGTAGATTTCTGGAGTGGTAGGTTTGCACTCCTACCAGCAATGTAGGCGTGTTCCACTTGTTCTACATTCTTGGCCGCTTGTGCTATATCTTGAAGATTATTATTATTATTATTTTAACTTAGCTATTCTAATAGGTATAAGGCAGAATCACAAAGTCATTTTAATTTGCATTTCCCTGGTGACTAAGGATGTTGAACATTTCTATAAGTATTTCTGAGATATTAGTGATTCTCTGCTTAGAATTCTCTGCTTGGGTTTGTACCCCATTTTAAATTGGATTACTTGGGTTGCTCATGTCTAACTTCTTCAGTTCTTTATATATTTTGAATGCTAACCTGAAATCAGATGTAGCATTAGTGAAGGTCTTTTTACCCATCTGTAGGCTGTCATTTTCTCCTATTAAAAGTGTCTCTTGAGTTTCAGAAGCTTTTCAGTTTCATGTGGTCCTATTTATTAATTGTTGATCTTAGTGGCTGAGACTACAGTGTTCAAGTCATAAAGTTGCCCCCCCATAACAATGAATTCAATGCTATTCTCCACTTTTTGTCCCATTAGATGTAGTATATCTGTTTTTAGGTTGAGGTCCTTGTTCCATTTGGACTTGATCTGTGAAGTGTGATAAGTATGGATCTATTTGCATTCTTCTACATGCAGAAACCAAGTTTGATCAGCACCATTTATTGAAGATGCTCTCTGATTTCCATAGTACAGTTATCACTACCTTGTTGGTAGGTATGTGGATTCATTTCTGAGATTTCAATTTGATTTCATTGATCAATCTTTTTGTTTATATAGCAATATCATGCATCTTTTATTATTGCTTTCTATAAAAAACCATGAGATCAGAGGGTGATTCCTCCAGAAGTTCTTTTATTTTACAGGATTATCTAAGTGTGGGGCCATGATAGGCAGTCTATTTTGGTTGAATGGGGCTTTCTCCTACAATCCAGTAGAGAATTCTACAAGGGACAGAAAAGTGAGCCACGTTCCCAAAATCAGGTGCCTGGCACCACAGAGCCCCAACTCCATAATTCTGTGACTATAAGTCACTCAGACAATGTCCCAAGTTTCTGACATTCTGGCTAGACTCCTCCCCCAGGGTTACCTGACTATAGCCAGGTATGCTCTTCACCACAGTTACCTGGCAACAGAAAGATAGTCTAGCCCACTATAAGAGGGATTGCATGTTCCCTCCTTGCTGTCTTTAAGCTCTCACCTTTCTTACTCTTTAGCCCTCCTTCTCTCTCTCCCTTCTCCCTTCTCTCCACGTGGCCATAGTCGGTATCTCTCTCTCTCTCTTTCTACCTTCTCACTTTCCCCTGCCTTTCTACAATAAAGATCTAAAACGATAGACTGTCTCTGCTCATCAAGGCCTGCCATGCTTGAACTATAGGATAGGCTTTCCCCTAATAAACCAGTGTCTAACCTCCTGCTGGAAGTCCTTCCAGAGCTCCTGACATGGACTAGATGAAAGAATCTCACCCTTGTAGGAACCAACAAGCACTCTCTTTGCCTGCCATCTCTTCCCTTCGAGGGCTGTATGAGCCACCCCCGTGCCCTCCATTTGTTTTCTTCTCTTCTGCAGTGTCCAGAGGTGTATGGTATGTCCAAGGCTGAGAAACTGGTGCTAGGACTGCCCATCGTCCACCACCCGCTGAGCTGCAGTCCATGGCTTCGCACAGCCAGACACCTACCCACATGGGGCTGCATGGAAAGCATACAGCAGTCCTTCCCTCTCCTCCTGCACAGAGCACCAGAACTCTGGTGGGACTCGGGCTTTCTCCCACTCACCTTCAATCCTCCATACTCTCTTTTAAAAGAAACTCAAACAAATAAGTGTCCTTTCTCTACACAAAGTATAAGCAGGATGAGAAAGAAATCAGGGAAACAACACCCTTTACATTAGTTACAAATAATATAAAATATCTTGCTGTGACTTTAACTAAGGAAGTTCTGTTATCCTGTGTCTCTTTTATAATATAGAACAAAGCTTATTTAGGGCATGGGAAGGAGATTTGGGAAGGAATTAGAGGAGAGGGAGAGAGAGAGAGAGAGAGAGAGAGAGAGAGAGAGAGAGAGAGAGAGCATAGAGCATGTAAGGGAATGGGCAGAGAAGACATAGTACTGTGTGTGTGCGTGTGCGTGTGTACATGTGCGTGTGCTGTGCCTGTGCCTGTGCCTGTGCCTGTTCCTGTGCCTGTGCCTGTGCCTGTGCCTGTGCCTGTGCCTGTGTCTGTGTCTGTGTCTGTGTCTGTGTCTGTGTCTGTGTCTGTGTCTGTGTCTGTGTCTGTGTCTGTGTCTGTGCAATTCTGTTTTGTTTTTGTTTTTTTGTTTTTTGCTTTGCTAATGTTGCATTTTCTATTTCCTATATTTTCTTTGGTGTACTGACTATTATTGCATGGCAGTTTTCCTTCTAGTATCTTTTATATGGCATGATTAGTGGAATATTTTAGGAGACTAACCCCTATTAGTTCACATGAGCTAGTATAGCACATCAAGCTACTTAGGACACTTTTCTTGGGTCAATAATTTTTAGGTGATTTTCTTTTTCTACTTAGGCATCATCTGTGCTTTCCTTCTTTGTTTCTAACTCTGTGAAGCCCTTTATAGAACCATTCAAAATACCTGTGAGTCTTGCCTTGACAGAATTGACACAGACTAACCCCTTCTGGGTCTCCTATATGTGCAGAACAGGTTTCTGATTGTAGTTGCACAAAGGAATTGGTGATTAGGAGGGGTGACAAACAGACTCGACACAGGGGAGTGTGGATCTGAATGTAATATGTCAAATTCAGCAACAAACTTTTTATACAGAAGAAAATATGGATGTTAGGTGACACACCAGCAAGGTACAATGAAGTTACCGAATTCTTACATAAAACAGAAGAATGCAAACACTGAAGGACTGGAAAGAACCAACTGGGATAAAATTCAATGTTAACAATTGGGATCCAAAACAGCCCCACCTAAAGTCAGCTTAATATTAGAAACCCTGGGCAAGGGCTTCATGCCCTTGCCATAGTTCCTATTCTATTGTATAGTCCACCTTCCCCCTAGGCCATTGTAAATACTTGTATATGGGTTTAACTCAGGTATCTATAGTTCTAAGTATCTAGTCTGGTTCCTCCTTAGATCACAAACTTCCTTCTTCCTAGATAATGCTAAATTCCTGTGTACGGCAGTGACTTAGCTATCCATGCCCAGGGTCAGATCAAGGACTGACTGCCTAGAACTGGTCAAGAACCTAACTTAGCTATATGTCAAAAATTCAATCCTTAGAAGCACTTATAATAAAGCAATAATAAGGGAAAGCACACAGATCTGTTTACCAACTAAAGCAAGGACATTGGAGCATTTGTTATACAGGATGCCAAGATTCCAGGAGACTGTTTCCATGAACTTTTAGCCTTGGGACAGTACCCAGAATTTGGGGGCCTGTCGCGCTTGTCATTACTGGAGTGGATGTAGCACAGAATTATTGCAAATATAAACTCGTAGAGCAAAATTCTTCTAACACATTGCCCTACTTTGTTTATCATGGTTACTCATAGTGAAAGATCCTGAGAAAATGTAACAGGTCTCAAAGACCCCGAAACTGGGAAAGAGATTTCATTATTAGTAGAAAGCCTTTACATAGCTAAACATAATAGCCTGAACATTTCTTGAATCTGTGTGCTTGTCCCTACTGTTCTTTGAATGCATGTATTTGCCAACTGCTATAGCTCACTGCCAAGAGTTTGTGGGTT
>LR750904.1:170484-260401 GCA_902729485.2 Mus minutoides | reverse complement strand
TCTATCTAAACTCTCCCCAACCCCCAGCTTCATACTGCTCTTCTCTCTCTCAGGACCAGTGATGGTGGCCAAGTACCCAACCTGAGTTGTCCTAACAATATTTCTCTAAGTGCTCATTCTCTTTGTGTGTGCATCTCTGTCAGTCCCTGTCTCTATCTCTTCCTCTGTCTCTTCTTCTGTCTGCCTCTCATTCTCTCTCATTCTCTCTCTCTCTCTCTCTCTCTCTCTCTCTCTCTCTCTCTTTTCTCTCATAATTTACAATTTGCCCCCACATCCTGATTCTACCCCACCATTCTGGAGTGCATTTGCACCCCCATCTGGACCACCCTGCCCTGGGAGCATTGCCATCAGCTGCTGGGATGGTTTTCAGAGTGTATGTACCTATTTTCTTCTTTCTCCATCACTGAAAATTTCCTCCAGCAGCCCACTGCCTTAAGAATGCAGTCTAAATGGTTTAAGGTGTGATTTCAGAGCAAATGACAGAAAATCATTTGAATTTGAATGCCCTTGGGTTGATATTTCTTCAAAGTTTCTTTGTAGATTCCATCGCATACTGAAGTTAACTAAATGTTAATGATATCAATGATAACAGATAGCTCCAGGAATGCTTTTAATGGCAGATGAGTAGGACTATAGAGATAATAGGAGAAAGTCCAGTCAAGAGGTTTAAGTTCACAAACCATTAGTAGTATTTAGCTACATAAATAGAAAAGCTTTACAAACTACAATATGCTCATTTAAATTCAGCATTTGAATTTTTAACTTTAAAATCTATCTTTATTCAAAACAATTATATCAACCTCTTTCTTCCCAGTTATCAGCTAATACAAAATTGCATTTACATAACAGAATAATTTCCATACTGTCAAGAGTTTGGAAGTTACCTTAAAGTGAAGTTGTCCTGTACTTGTCCCTCTTTGCTGCATGGCTATTACAGTTGTAATGTCTCCTTTGTCTGACTGTTCTTTCTCCTACACTTGACACTGGCTCCCAGATTCTATCACCAGGCCTCATCCCTCTACACCCATTGATGTGTGTGTGTGTGTATGTGTGTGTGTGTGTGTGTGTATGTATGTATTTATGTATGTATGTATGCATGTATGTACATATACATATACATACATGCATACATACATATGTCTCACTGGATTATTGCAAATTAATTATAACATGAACCCCTGAGTTTCCTGAGCTACAATTTCAATTCTAGTTTAAGGACCTCATTTGTTTCTAAAGATCTTCTTTACAGAAGCTCTGTCCATTCTTAATTGTTACTTATTTTATTTATGGATATGGATATGAGTATATGCCACTTGTATGCGAGCACCTGTGGAGGGCAGAGAGTGTCTCAGATCCTCTGGATCTGGAATTACTAGTGGTTGTGAGCCACATGACATGAGAGCCAGCAACCAAACTCTACCTCTTTGCAAGAGTAGTAAGCACTCTTTACTGGCCATCTTTCTACCCCCAAATTATTATTTGTATCTGTAAGAGCACAGTTCCTGCATTCTCAAAAGTTAATCTTAGCATGTGAATATTACTACAAGCATAAACAAAACCATGACAAAGATTAAAAATAGCTGAAACATGATTTCATGGCACTCATGTATACTATAACATTTCTGAGGAGAATATGCACTTCTTCTTTTTTTTTTTTTTTTGTTTGTTTTTCGTTTTTTGAGACAGGGTTTCTCTGTATAGCCCTGGCTGTCCTAGAACTCACTTTGTAGAACAGGCTGGCCTGGTCAGAAATCTGCCTGCCTCTGCCTCCCAAGTGCTGGGATTAAAGGCGTGTGCCACCATGCCCGGCTGGAGAATATGCACTTCTAACATGTTTGTCTGTATTGTAAATGATCTCAAGTATAGGCCACATTCTTTGGATTAAAAATGAATGAGACTGATATCATTATTGTTAATACATATTAATGTGTGATGAAACTCCAAATGAGTTTAGTCTTACTCAAAATCTATGCCAAATGTGGGTAAATAAAGTGAAAAGAAGATAGCAACAGCATGTCTTCTATGGAGACCTCTGTAAGGATGATACATTTATGAAAATCAATAGTTGTTTCCTAGTTAGAGTTACTCTTGCTGCAATGAAGCACCATGACTGAAAATTGGCTAGGAAAGGGTTTATTTTATTTGGCTTACATATTCATATTGCTGTTCATCACCGAAGGAAATCAAGGCAGGAATCTAAATAAGGGCAATAAGCTCGAGGCAGGAGCTGAGTCAGAGGTCAGAGGTCATGGAGGGGAGCTGCTTACTGGGGCTTGCTCACCCAGCTCTTTTATAAAACCCAGGACCACAAGTCCAGGAATTACCTCACCCACAATAGGATGGGCCTTCCTTCCTTCAATCACTAATTTGAAAAACACCGTACAACCAGATCTTATGGAGGCATTTTCTCAGGTAATGCTCCTTTCTTTCAGATACATCTAGTTTGTATGTCAAAGTGACATAAGGCTAGCCAGCACAGTGAACCTGCCTGATCCCAAGAAAGGATTTTCAGAAATTGGCTTATTACATGTTTTGCCAAGCACATATGTCCTATAATAGATGATAAAAAATACTATATAACATAATATACACCAACAAAAGTGGATAATAACTTGCAAATAATGCCTTAATAATAGCCACCATCCCATTTGTTTCCAGAGGTTAGATTACCATTTAGAAATCTTCTCATACCAAACAGAGCATAAGTAATTCAGTTACCACACATGTCATAGTCCATTCTTTCCTCTAAGAATCACATTTAAACATCTATTTTATTCAGATGCTGATAATATTCAGATTGCAATGTAATATTGAACAGAGCACAGTGTTTGTCTATAAAGACAAGATCTTATTAGTTCTGTTTTTACAAGCTAGTGGGCTTTCAAATCTAATACAAATTCTATGCTAAAATGGGAATGAATATACATTGTTCACAAATAGAAAAAAATGAAAAGAAAAAGGGACCAAGGGAAGGAGAGAGAAGAAAGAAGAATGAGGTTGGGAGAAAAGGTACTTTGCAGTCACAAAAGAAAAATGGAAACCTGTTTATTACATATCAGAAATAAACTGTGCATTATTGTATTGGGATCACACAAAGTAAAAGAAAAAGAGATTAAAAAAAACTTGTCTTACAAAATTTTATTGTTTAATTAGGAAGCCAACAATTATTCAAGGCAGGATTCAATTTAATTGTTAAATGCGTGGTCTGGGCAGTAAAGCACTGCAGAATGATGGAAAGGGTGATCTCTGAGCTCTTTGTTCATAATAAGTATACCAGCATGACTAATATTTCTGTCAATAAAGGCAATAATGCCAAGGATTATATGAGAATGAAGAGCCATTGTAGCAAATCTTTAATATATTAAAACTAATTACACTCTAAACTCAGATCAATGGATGATAAATTGGAGAGTTGAGCCTTTTATTTTGTGAGTTGTTTCTTCCCTCAGAGAGAATATAGAAAGAACATGAGCATGAAAGGCCTGCCTTCCACTTTATAACTCACCACAGGAACAGCACACACTGTGCATTCATTACTTGCTAAGAACACATTTTGTCCACCATCCTTCACCCATTCCTTACTGGGCCTTTCCATGTGAGATAGCATCATTGAAAGATAGAGAAGAGATAAAAGGATAGACAATGTAGGAACTTCCAGCAAGTCTCATATGATGGCTAACATATATGGAAAGGTTCCTCTTTCCACAACCCATCTATCTATCCTACAACCATGATCCCACCATTAGGCACCACAGATGGTGAGCCATGTCAGGTGAGTGAAACAACTTGGTCACAGGGAAAAGATATTAAAAATGAATGACTTTAGAATCACCTTCAGATATTGAGTGTTAGACAGCTGAATTTTCTAAAGGAAAATGTTCTCTAAATCTTTTTCTCCAATAAATACCTAGGACTTTCTCTCCAGGCATCTTAGTGGCATAAATATATCAGTGTTATCTTATTATTAACTTGTTGGGTTAAAACAGCCAGTGATGCCCTATTACCATGTTGAATTAAAACATAGCAGAGATATCTTATTCTTAATGTGTTAAATTAAAATATCTTCCTAGTCACTCGGAGAAATAGCACACTGGGTACAGTGCTTGAGGACCTTTATCTATTCTGGTATCCAGGACTGGAAGTTCACTTCATTTTGTACTGACCATCAACTAAAATTCACTGTGTGGATGCGGACCTCAACTTAATTATCTATTCACCTACTGAAGGTCATCTTGGTGGCTACCACACTTAGTCATGTGTGAAAAAAACTGCTAAACATTTATGCCAGAGTTTTTGCAAGGACATGAATTTTATTCAAATCCTTTCTCATAGTTGCCAAAGGGTTTGCGATTTTGCTTCAATCAGTTATTTTAAGAATAGATTGTCATGTTCAGTATATAAATAATATGTTAGTGGATTCAGAAGAGAAATTGGTTTTCATTTATTTATGAACTCTGACAAGGAAATATCCCAAAAAGCATTGTGCATAAGCTGGCAATATGCTGATAGAGTTGTATTTTCAGGCTGCTGTTGATAGAAAAATTCATTGCTAATATTCTTGGTGTGAAGCAAAATTGCCTGTTTTATGTGACAGATTAAAAACCCCTGTGAATGAATGTTCAGCTTGTTATTTAATGTTTTGGAAAAAATAAGTCATCAAATGTTATTTTTCTTTCATCAGGAAACCTATAATTCCTATCAAATATCAAATGAACTGAGAACCACAAAGAATATACAGTCCCTACAATCAACTCTCTTCACCCACACTATAAAATTCCACTTTCATTGTAGTTATGGTGGCATAAACAAAGAAGAACACTTAATCTTGCAATTGCAGCAGTAGATAAGAATATTCAACTATAAAACTTCTGTGGAGTAAACCATGTTTACGAGGACACTGAGAGCAGCTGTTTACATGAGTCTTTGCTTTCTATTACAATATTCTGCATTTTACTTTCCAGAGAAGGACAAGTTGATATCCCAGTTTGAGCACCATATTCATAAAATAAATTCCTAAATTCATTTTCTAATTATTAAAATTAGAAAAATTTTAAAATTGATAACACTTGAAACAGCCAATTTCATAGAACTTTTATATTGATAAAATTTTCACACAACATACTAAAAGAACCACAGTTTTATGGCAAACACACATTAATAATTTTTTGCTTGTTTTGTTTTCTTTGTTTTTTGTTTGTTTGTTTGTTTGTTTTTCAAGACAGGGTTTCTCTATATAGCCCTGGTTGTCCTGGAACTCACTTTGTAGACCAGGCAAGCCTTGAACTTAGAAATGCCCGTGCCTCTGCTTCCTGAGAATTATGGTTTTAATTCACAAAATTTTTAAGTTATATTTTGTTATCATTGTTGCTATTTTTACTTTTTTTGCTTCTCGGTTTTTATTGTTTATGTTTATTTTTAATTATGCATGTATGTGTATTTGTGTATATGTAAGTGTACATGAGTACAAGCACCTGCAGAGGCCAAAAGAGAGCATCAGATCCCCCAGAGCTAGAGTCACAGGCGTTTATGTGTCACCTGAAGTGGATACTGGAAACAGAATAACATACATTTGACAACTGAACCACCTCTTCAGCCTCACTTGTTTATTTTTGCAAGGATATCTCCTATTTAGCCCAGTCTGGCCCTCAAACTAGCAGTCTTCTGGTCCTACCTTTCAAGTGCTGGAATAAGCTTGCTACCTCTCTAGGGTCAATTGTTTCTTTTCTATACAGCTGTCAATTGTTGATATCTACTTTATCCATTGCTTTGCAATCAGAGCATATTAAATTTAAAATAGCTGTTTTCATTCAAATCTGAAATATCCCCTTAGGTTCACGTTGGGAATTCTCATATTCTAGTTGGGAGCACTCTTCTGAAGCTTGAGGTGCCTTACAGGTCTTTCTAACAGAAGTAGGGTAAGAGGAAATGGCATCTCAAGGTTAAATCTCTGTCCCACTCCAGCATGTGCTCACTTTCTGCTTCCAGGCTGGATCCTGTGAAGGGCCCACATGTGGAGGCATTTCACCATGCCTTCTCTGCTGTAGTGGATTAAAGTCCCTCTGAAACCAAAGAACAAAATAAAATTTTCCTTGCATCAGATGTTTCTTGATGGGATTTTGTTACAGAGACAAGGAAAGAAATTTTACTACAACATCTTTTCAATTGTTGACTTGCAAAGGACGAGTATTGACTCTTATCTAACTATCCTATAGTAGATGAAGTAGTAATACCTGACTGACAAAAAGCAACTCAAAGGAGGGATGGTTTGATTTGTTCACAGTTTAAGAAGACTGTCCATTGTTGGGGAAGGGCATGCTGGCAGGAGCCCAAGAAATCTGGTCATGTTGTGTCTGGTGTGGAGAAACAGAGGGGAATGACTGTGGCACTAGGCTTGAGATTCCTTTTTATTAGAGGAGGAGTCTATTTCAGGGAGTGGTGCCACCAACATCCAGGGAAGGTTCTTCTACTCAGTCAAACCTATCAGGAAACTTGTCCAGGCAAGCTCACAGGTGTCTACTATATGATCCCAAATCCAATGAAATTAAAGAGTCATAATTTACCACCACAGGTGACTTCTGTTCTAATGAGCTGAGTCTGAAGGGTTTCCGCTCTTCTGCAAAAAGTCCTTACTTACAATCCAGTTGAAGATTGGCCTTTAAAAATCCCAAACTAGAGTCCTATCTAGATTTGCTTATAACCCAGTATAGTTATGGCATTTTTGTTATAGTTACTAAAATTTATCATGATCTTCACAAAATTTGCATATTGAGATTTTTTTATTGTCCATCTTAAAGGCCAGTACAAAGAAGGAGGTCTGATTTTTATCAATGTGACTCATTAAAATGCATACCCTTTAAAGAGTATTTTCTCTTTGGCTGTTACTAACTGGAACAAAATTTAGAATACCAAGTTTATTACAAAAATGTATAATATTATGTGCATTACAAAAATCTTTAAGGTCCTCATCAGTAATAACACCATGCTTCCTGCTGCTGTAATCCATCATATTTTGTATAGTTTCATCTCATATTCAGATCATGCTAACCAAAGTCTTTTCTAAATCTCTGAGATGTTATCAAATTAATTATAAATGTTAGAAGATAACTGAAGTTGGTCATTTTACCCAGTTGAAAGGAGAGTTAGAAACAAAAAATAGATGCTAGTTGCAAATAAACCATCTGAACTAGCTAGTGGTTGGGGGAAAATGCTACATGGGAAAAAGTTCGTAGCAAGTTCAAACTGACTGTATGGTTTCTATGAGACAAAAATTATGTGGAAAAATGTGCTGTGAAGATTTCCAGGCCATACTAAAAAGTGATATATCCCAGCAGAGTCCCCCATCTGTGCTTGTTTTCCTAAGCTTTGAACATGTTCACTCCATTGCTTGTATTGGTAGCACTGGGCATCCTGATAGCTCAGGTCAAAAATTTCAAGTACTACTACACTGAAAATATAGCTGTAGTCTAAGGCTTTAAAATAACAACAAACCAAACAAAATATGGTATTATTCCAAACAGAAAATATTGATTTTATTAGTACATGCATATTAGTGCTTTTGACAGATTTCCATGACTGCAACAAAATGCCAGATATAACCAACCTAAAAAACAAAAAGATTAACATTGACAAACCATTTTGGAGATTTTAGTACACGGTTGTTTGTTCTGTAGCAAGACAGTGTCTCTTAGCAGATAAACAAGTTGCTCGCATTGTATTGGTTGAAAGAAAGACAGGAATAACTGATACTCTTTAGTCTCCTGTGATTATGCATATCCTAATATTACCTAAGGGTTCCTGTTGCACTCTACTTAAACGTTTGTCTACCACATATCAACAGGGTCAAAGAAGACACCCCAGGTGTAAACTTAACACAGCAAATTTAAAACCTAAATGACCTTTCATGGAAGCCCACACTTGGAAGCAATATCCTAGGTTTCCTGTTTACAAGTACTGGGCTACTCACAGGAGTTGGCATATGTATCTTGGAAAGAACTAATGATTAGTGTCAAATAATTTATTCTTTTTTGTTTGTTTGTTTTTTGAGACAGGGTTTCTCCGTGTAGCCTTGCCTGTCCTGGAACTCACTCTGTAGACCAGGCTGGCCTCGAACTCAGAAATTCGCCTGCCTCTGCCTCCCAAATGCTGGGATTAAAGGCATGCACTACCACACCTGGCTTCAGAAATAATTTATTCTTTTAAGGAAAATCTTTCCTGATAAAATAGAGAATACCCAGTTAAGTTTAAATTTTGGAGAATGAGCAACACAGAAGTCCACTGTCCATTCTGAAGGGGCTACAGCACCTCAAATACCACACAGAGATCAGGAATTCAGCACACAAGTGCAAATCCACTGACTCTTTAAGGCCCAGACTTCCTAAGAAGACAGATGATCAGACTTTGATCTGACAACGAAAAAGGATGCATAAGAGAATTCAGGCATTCATTCTGTTTTCAGTTTGGGTGGTTTTCGAGTGTCCCCAGTGTTGAAATATATAGGAAACAAGTAAGATAACACTACTCCCTGCTCCTTTTCTTTCTTGAAAGACAAGGATGGAAAACAGGAAGAAGTGGCTTAAGTTTACTTTATCTTTTTCCCCTAGATGCATAGCTATGGTTCTCACAAAAACCCGTGATATAGGACTGGAGACTTACAAACCTGCGGACATTTTTAAAATGAAATTTTAGCATGTGTGAAATTCCCTTCAGTCCAAGTTATAGAAAAGCATGTTTGTTGAAAAAAAAAAAAAAAAACATGCAACGGATTGAAAAAAACTGGAAGAAACCCAGTACTTCTAGAAAGAAATATAGCTAGTTAGTGTAGGTGAACACCCTAATTCCATCAGTCCTGATGCAGAGTCAGATAACTTTGTGAGTTCAAGGACAGCATGGTTTACAGAGTGAGTTCCAGGACAGCCCGGGCTACACAGAGAAACCCTGTTTTATAAAACAGGCAACCCTTCAAAAAAGAGAGAGAGAGAGAGAGAGAGAGAGAGAGAGAGAGAGAGAGAGAGAGAGAAAAGAAAAACAAACAAAAAACAAAACCACATGCCTTACCCCATAAATATTTGCCTGCCATGGAAAAAAGAGAAAATGATCAATTATTTCCTTTTGGCTGCCCCAGTGCTAAGTGATGCACCAGGCTCTCTACTGCCTGGAACATGCTATTACTGACCACTTAGGAACTCAAGGTGAACAGATGTGGCAGAAGGCAACACATGCCTTATGATACACTTTCTCTTATGGCTCTGCAACAGATGGGGACCTTGGCCAGCAGTGGTTCTCTCCAAAGCTACTCACAGGCTACAGGCCTAACATTCCCCAGCAAAACTGAATTCACCCAGCCAGGCAGCTGATTCCTTATGGGTGAAAGGAGAGAGGTGCTGTGAATTAAAACAATCTCTTCGAGCCTTGGGCCCAGGCTCATGTATGTGTAAAAATAGGACAGACATCATTTTACAAATATCTTTTCAGTTGAAAAATTTAAAAATTTAAATCACATTGAGAATTAATTTTTTCTATGTTAAAAAATTTAATGCTTAACAATGCAGTGAGTCAGCAGTGAAATATTTTATTATATTTTTATGTGATAGGAGTAATAATGTCCATAATTTATATCTGAGGAAAGGCATGATGTATTTCATCCCTGTAGCCATTCTGTATTTGTACATGGAGCACACAGAACTAATGCTGCACAAAGTGCCTGAGGAATGTGAGGAGGGTAAGAGCACAGGCCATATGGAGAGAGGCTGAATGAGTGAAAGGCATTTATCACTGCAGCAGAAGACTGACATCTGTACTCTGCCTGTGTAGAAAGATTGACAATCTGCCTCTAATGGATCCGTTCCCACAGCTTGCTTAAAGGTTCACTGGCAATGTTCTTCCAGAATCATCAAGCTAAAACACAGAGAGCCTCCACTACTGATGCGATTAATTATATGCCTATTATATAACCAATAACTCCATAATCTTGATTCTAACTTATTATGAAATCAGCACCATATTGAGAAGATGACCTAATATCCAGGGACTTGTGGGTGCAACACATCATGGGGATTGAATAAGCTGTTAGATAAAATTGTAAGTCATATCTGTTAGGGTGGAGATGAATCTGGCTGACAATAAAAGAGAAGTCATTATCATATAATTGTCTCTAACAATATAACAAATTGATATAATAATACAAGCAAACCTTACATCTATATACAATCATTATGTAACAATATCATGTAACATCAGCCTTGTAAAATAAAGATGACTTTTTTTGTCCAAAGATGAAGGAGAAACTGAAATGTAGAAAAGAGGTCTATTTCCACATGCTAAGGATCAAGTCAAGATTAAGAGTGCAAGGTGAACTCCTAAGATCCCACAGCTCTTACACAATCTAGAGCTCTAGATATCTGACAAGACAGTGGTTTCTCACTTGCTTCTGCAGCTTCTCCATGTTTACATTGGCCCCCTAATTATCATTGATCATACACTAGCCCATGAAGAGGTCCTTCTGCTACACTTCATTTTGTCAGGTTCATGTGTGCACGCAATGCCTTAGGATACTTTCCCCCCATTACTCTCGCGTACCCCCTCCTACTACTTCTATTTTTTACTTGTGCACAGTTACCACTGTTTATGTTTATGATCCCCACAGTCAGGTTGGGCCAAGAAGACAACATTTAACAGGACTCCTCCCCATCCCCCAGCCTTTCCATTCTCTGTTCTGGTGTGGCTTGGAGGGTTGCTATAAACACCCCATTTTGGTTGAACACTCCACAGTCACCCTCAGCCATTAATGAAGCTATGAGTCTTTCTACCCAAGTGCCCTCTGCTGAAAAGCTTGACATTTTAGGCAAGAGGATAGAAATGTTCCTATTTTCACTAATCAGAATACTTAAGATGCACTCAAAGCCTCCACAGTGTCCCCTGTGCCTAGATACAAAAATAGCAAAACAGATCCAGAGTTAGTAACTTGAATAGGAAGGACCAGCAGAGACTTATATATTTGAATGCTTAGTCATCAGGGAATGAAACTACTTGGGAGGGATTAGGGTGTGTGGCTTTGTAGGGGGAAGTGTCTCACTGGGGGTCGGCTTTGAAGTTTTAAAAGTCTAAGCCAGGCCCAGTGACTCTTTTCTTGCTGCTTGATGGTCTGGGTGTAGAGTTGCCCTCTCCTTCTCCAGCACCAAGTCAGCCTGCTTGCTGCCATATCCCCACCATGGTAACAAACTAAATGTCTGAAAAGGTAAGCAAGCACCAATTAAATGTTTTCTTTTATAAGAGCTCCCATGGTCATGGTGTCTTCACAGCAATAGAACACTGGCTAAGACACTAGTTTAAAAATCAACTTGAATAGTATTTTAAGAAATGATGCCTCTTTTCATAGGTTAGAAATATCTCAGCCCAAGGGATGGTTTTATAATTAAATGTTTCTCCAGTGGGGGAAACGTCACAAATTGTAGCTTCTTTCAAGAAATTACTGCATATGATATAGCACTGTGTCAATGGCACATAGGTAGGAAATTATAATTTTAAGAAATATCCTCTTTACAATAAATATCCTCTTTGATAAATGTTGTCTTTTGTGACTTCATAATCAGTGTACAGAGTTACAAGAAAATTGTATTTGTACAAGAAGTGTGAAAATGAAATAGTTGCCTTGAGTCTTTAAAATTTTGTTTTATACTTTTACTTTCTGGTACTTTTATTATTGACCCAAGCAAAGAGTAAGTTTCTCTACAGTTGGGCTAACAATGTATCTAGGACTTTCCTGTGACATTAAAGAAAACTTCATAAAGAGCAAACTTAATAGACTAAAAAAATTATAAAATAGATGTTTTCAAGTATGGTCATTTTTCTCCCCTGTGCTTCCCAGGGCCCTGGGATAAATAATTATTTGGCTTTTCAGACAGCAGAGTCTCACATGCTTGTAAAATTTACAATAGCCCTTCTGAAAGCATTTGACTTCTTTGAGAGTGTTTGATACTTATTCACTTACAAAGTAAAGAAAAAAGTAGAAAGAAAAAACTAATACATTTTGTTTATAAAATTTTAGGGGCATGATAGAAAAGAGCTATGAAAGATTTGACAAATGGGACCCCATAAAATTTCAAAGCTTCTGTAAGGCAAAAGACACTGTCAATAGAATAAAATGGCAACCAAGAGATTGAAAAAATATCTTTACCAACCCTACATCTGATACAGGGCTTATATCCAATATATACAAAGAACTCAGGAAGTTAGACTCTAGAGAACCAAATAACTCTATTAAAAATGGGGTACAGAGCTAAACAAAGAATTCACAACTGAGGAATACCAAATGGCTGAAAGCACCTAAAGAAATGTTCAACATCCTTAGTCATCAGGAAAATGCAAATCAAAACAACCCTGAGATTCTACTTCACACCAGTCAGATGGCTAAGATAAAAAATTCAGGGGACAGCAGATGCTGGCTAAGATGTGGAGAAATAGGAACATTCCTCCATTGCTGGTGGGATTGGAAGCTGGTACAGCTACTCTGGAAATTAGTTTGGTGGTTCCTCAGAAAATTGGACATAGTATCTGAGGACCTAGCAATACCACTCCTGGGCATATACTTGGAAGATGCTCCAACATGTAATAAGGACACATGCTCCACTATGTTCATAGCAGCCTTATTTATAATAGCCAGAAGCTAGAAAGAACCCAGATATCCCTCAAAAGAGGAATGGATACAGAAAATGTGGTAAATTTACACAATGGAGTACTACTTAGCTATTAAAAACAATGAATTTATGAAATTATTATACAAATGGATGGAACTAGCAAATATCATCCTGAGTCAGATAACCCAATCAGAAAAGAATACGCATGGGATGCACTCACTGAGAAGTGGATATTAGCCCAGAAGCAGGATACCCAAGATACAATTCACAGACCACATGAAGGTCAAGAAGAAGGAAGACCAAAGTGTGGCTAATACTTCAGTCCTTCTTAGAAGGGGGAACAAAATACCCATTGCAGGAGATACAGAGGCGAAGTGCTGAGCAGCAAATGAAGAAAAGGCCATCCAGAGACTGCCCCACCTGGGGATCCATCCTATATATCGTCACCAAACTCAGACACTATTGTGAATGCCAATAAGTGCTTGCTGACAGGATATAGCTGTCTTTTGAGAGGCACTACCAGTGCCTGACAAATACAGAGGTAGACTCTCTTAGCCAACCATTGGACTGAGCAGAGGGTCCCCAATGGAGGAGCTAGAAAAAGGACCCAAGGAAATGAAGGGGGTTGCAGTCTCATAGAAGGAACAATATGATCCAAGTAGTACCTCCAGAGTTTCTAAGGACTGAACCATCATCCAAAGAGCACACTTGGAGGCACCCATGGCTCCAGCCGCATATGTAGCAGAGGATGGCCTTTTTAGTCATGAATGGGAGGAGAGGCCCTTGATCCTGTAAAGACTTGATGCCCAGTGTAGGGGAATGTCAGGACTGTGAAGCAGAAATGGGTGAGTTGGTGAGCAGAGGGAGGAGAGAGGGGTTGTGAGGTTTTCAGAGGGGAAACCAGGAAAAGGGATAATATTTGAAATGTAAATATAGAAAATATCTAATAAAATATTTAGGGGCATGATAGAAAAGAGCTATGAGATAATTGAGGGCTTCTGTAGAATTGTTGTGATGAATGTATACTCACAAACAGTGTACCCTCAGAAATTTGAGTCCCTGTAGAGAAAAAAGGCAGGCACATTTTCTCCAGTTAGGCATTTTCTTTAAAATTTACTTATTATTTTAGTCAATGGGTGTTTTATTTGCATCTATATAGATGCAGCACTTGTGTGCCTGGTGCTCATGTATGTCAGAAGAGACCATTGGATACCCTGGGGTAGAATTCAGCATAATCATGAGCCCCCATGTGGGTGCTGGAAATAGAACACAGGTCTTCTGTACCAGCAAGTGCCTTAACCATTGAGCCAATTCTCCACCACCTGGTTAGCTGTTTCTGTTTTTAAACTGAGTGTTTTGTTGTTGAATGGGTTCTTCTGGAGCTACTGGAAAGAACTCAGATCTTTTTTATCTTCATCCTTCATCTTCTTTGATTTTACAAATCAAGGGTATGTGAGTGGTCATCAATAGCATGGTAGAATGACCACAGTATCTTCTTCATATTCTTTTTCTTTTATCTCATTTCTTTTCAAATATATCAAGCTCTTTAATGTCTCCATTCCCTCTCATTCAATGATTTTGCTTCTTCTACCTTTTGTCTAGAATCTATCTCCTTCAAACACAATTGTCTTAATCCAAATAACCTAACTAAAAAAGTGGGTACAGAGATTAAACAGAAAAATACTCAAAAATAGATTCTCAAATGGAAATGTTCAACATCCTTAGTCACCAGGAAAATGTAAATCAAAACAATTCTGAGATTCCACTTTATACCATTCAGAATTGCTAAGATCAAAAACTCAAAAAAAACAAAAAAACAAAACAGAATATGAGCCACTAACTGCTTCTTTGTTTATATATTTATTAACACACATACACACTTACATGCACAGGTACATTCACATACACATTTGCACACACGCTGATTATCTACTATTTTTCATCTCTTTTTCAACGATAGTGCCACACTTTGCCAGATATTTCTTTCTTACCTGAGCAAATAGCTCTACCACATTTTACCCATCAAATAAACAATGTCCAACAATATTCTTACAACACACATCAGGTCATGATACTGTTTTTAAAGCTTTTGTTTTATTTTTTGATATTTAAGCTAAGTTGAGAAAAAAATTTTCTAAGTAGAACCCACAAATTTGCATAATCTTGTAGCTTTACTGAAATTTACAACCCTCCTTCCAGCCAGCTAGTGGATAACGTGTATAAAACGTAATGAGCAGTTCCAAGCTTCTGCTGCTTGTTCCCTGGTTTCCTTTCTATTGTATACTCTGATCCCTCTTCTGCTTGCCCAGGTTCATCAGGTTAGCATCTGTCTGCTCATTCTTGTTACTGTAGGTTTCTGTTTGGAAGCCTGCCTCTCTTCCCAGCCTCACTAATGCTTAGACTCCCAGCCTCATTGACCTCTGCACTCCTAGCCTCAGACACTTCCACCGATGCTTCCAATCCTGATTGGAACTGTATACCTTCAGACAACTTCTTTGACTAATGATAAGACCTCAGTGGAATCCTCAGGGTTTTTCTTACCACCTTATTTTTCTGTGTTGCTCATCTAAACTAAAAGCCTTGGGCGAGAATCTTCATTTATTCAACATTTCATATTCAGCCATAGGCACAATGTACCTAGCATATATCCCAAAGTTATGTATAATATAATAAATAAAATGTACATGATGATTTAAAAATACTCATTTTAAAGTAAGCTGAAACCTGGGCTCTATAGGGGCAATTTGTGAGTTTCAGCCAGGTTAAAATTCTTGCAGTCATGCCTAGTGGTCCCCATTGTAACATTTGATTTTGTCCAAACACCCTCTGATTATTTGGGGGACAAAAAAGAATATGAGAAGGAGGCGGAAAAGAAGAAAGTAACATTTAATTTCTGAATTCAAAGCACATTGGATATGTAAGAAATACCCTCTTCATTTTCCTTTAAGATTCTCTCTATAAAACACTTCACAGGAAAGACAATCCTCCCTGTAATGAACACTTGTGTATTCAGACTTCATTACTGTTAGTGTTTAGAAAGGCCAAATAGCTCCAATCTCTACAAGAGAGCCTCCTACACACTCCAATATCCTCTTTTATCTCTTCATATTTCATAGTGGAGATGAAATCCAGGCTTCCAATATTCAAGATAAAAATGTGAGTTGACTCTATTAGTTCTGGTGCAGTTCACTCCACAGATCCTATGTGGGAGCTGTAACTCATCCCAGTCTCCCCAGGGGCTTGAAAGAATTAATACAAAACCAAAGATGTGCCTAAACATATCCTCCTGGGAATCACTTAAGCACTTGGGGCTTAGTTCTAATCCTCTTGTTGGCATTGTAGTGAAGTTTTTTTGCAAAGATGATAATTTCAATGTGAATACATCAATTAAAGTTTATTAAATGAGCTACAATTTGACTTGTCTGTAGGAAATTAATTACTCAAAAAATCGAAATTTCTAATTTCTGCTTTACTTTTCCTGATAAAGAAAGTTGTTACAGGGTTGGAAAACAACAACAACAAAACCAGCTCTTTTGCTTGTAACTATTCTAGAAAATGGGTCAAATGGCAGAAAAAGGTAGATAATGACAGATAAGCTCTATATTACTTACATAATTTATGTTGCCAGAAGCCAATGCAAGCATACAAGAGTGTATGTATTCTACTCATGAGTTCCTGTTATGTAATTGTCTTTGTTTCTCTATGTCTCCTTCTCTAGCCCCAATCTATGCATGTTTATGTGTAGGCACATTAGAGAACGCACCAGAGAGGATGACAAATACCCTGAAACTAAAATTATAGACAGTCACGAAGTACCCAGCGTGGGTTCTGAGAATTGATTCTGCGTCTTCTACAGGAACAACTTGTGTTCTTACATCCCAAGTTGTCTGTTCAGCTCTTGAGATTTCATTTTAGAGTGAATAAAAGAAGTAATGAACAAATTATAATTATCTATAGTCTCCAAACTGTCTTTCTTTCTCCAGCAAACATGTTGAGATTATGAAACTTAAGACAGCATTCTTGGGATTGGAAAGGATGCATGAGAGTCAGCTCTTTGGTTCAACATGGATTCATCCATGTATTCAATTCTACATATACTCATTCATAGGCAGGCTGTATTAGAGTGAGGTTTCTTGGGTTATCGCATTCCTGATTGGCCAAGCTTTAACCATCTGAACACTAATGAAGAGTGTCATTTATCGTTTTATACTCTTAGTTTAAATAGCAATTAAATATCAGGCTTATAAAAGCTTAGTGAATTAATTTACTGATATTCTTGGTAATTTACCAATATTTTAATTTTTCTTGTTACTAATTAATGAATGTCTGTGTTTCTTTTTCTTTGTGTGAGAGAGGTTTTGTTTGATTTTATTTTGTTTTCAATACAAGGTCTTGCTATGTAACTCTGGATGTCTTGGAACCAGATCAGGATGGCTTTGGACTTATGACAGCTGCCTGCCAAGAGCTGGGATTACAGGCAAGAGCCACCATTCTCAAATCTTGAGCTCCTAATCATATTAGTTCTAACATATTTTATTTTTTAAGAGGGTATTCATTTATCAATTATCCCGCATTGCTCTTTTTAACATTATGTTAATGTTGTTAACTACATTCTTGTTTTAACATTATATTAACTATGATATTCCCTTCCCAGATTTGACTTTGTCCATTTGCTGGTATTTGATTACTCTAATAAAGACATAGCTTCCTGTTAAATTTTCTTAAAATAAATGGATTTATTTCATAAAAAAGAGTGTCATTTATCATCAACATAAAACTGCACGCAACTGGAAATTTTGGAAAAAGATATCAATGGCACAATTTTATCCAATGTCGTCAGACTTCTTAGACACTGACAGACTGATCCACAGAGGTAAATCGCATGGGGAGAGCGTGACTGAACATGTTAATATAAGTAAGATCAGCATTTCTTTTTCTTTTTCTCTTTATTGGATATTTTCTTCATTTACATTTCACATGTTATCCAGAAATTTTCTCTTACCCTCCCGCGTCCCCGCCCTGCTCCCCTACCCACCCCCTCCCACGTAATGGCCCTGGCATTCCCCTGTTCTGGGGCATATAGAGTCTGTATGACCAAGGGGCCTCTCCTCCCAATGATGGCCAACTAGGCCATCTTCTTCCATATATGCAGNGGATATTTGATTTTCTGGTGTCCACCTTCTTGAGTTCTTTATATATATTGGATATCAGTCCCCTATCCGATTTAGGATTGGTAAAGATCCTTTCCCAATCTGTTGGTGGCCCTTTTGTCATGTTGACAGTATCTTTTGCCTTACAGAAGCTTTGCAACTTTATGAGGTCCCATTTGTCAATTCTTGATCTTACAGCACAGGCCATTGCTGCCATTCAGGAATTTTTCCCCAGTGCCCAAATCTTTGAGGCTTTTCCCCACTTTCTCCTCTATAAGTTTCAGTGTCTCTGGTTTTATGTGGAGATCTTTCAACCACTTAGACTTGACCTTCGTACAAGGAGATAAGAATGGGTCAATTCCCAGTCTTCTACATGATAACCGCCAGTTGTGCCAGCATCATTTGTTGAAAATGCTGTTTTTTCTCCACTGGATAGTTTTAGCTCCCTTGTCAAAGATCAGGTGACCATAGGTGTGTGGATTCACTTCTGGGTCTTCGATCCTATTCCATTGATCTACCTGTCTGTTGCTGTACCAGTACCATGCAGTTTTTATAATGGTTGCTCTGTAGTACAGTTTGAGTTCAGGCATGGTGATTCCACCAGAGGTTCTTTTAATTTTGAGAAGAGTTTTTGCTAATCCAGGTTTTTTGTTATTCCAGATGAACTTGCTGATTGTCTTTTCTAGATCCTTGAAGAATTGAGTTGGAATTTTGATGGGGATTGCATTGAATCTGTAGATAGCTTTTGGCAAGATAGCCATTTTTACTATATTGATTCTGCCAATCCATGAGCATGGGAAGGATCAGCATTTCTTTCCTCTCACCACAACACAGCTTTTCAGGATGATTATATTTAAACTGGTCAGGCCTTCCATTGGATCTGCAAGCTATCATTCTTATAGCAAATGAGGCCAAGCAGCTTGCTCTAGTCCTTGGCAGAAGCCACATATCCAGCAAGGCTGTTGGTTCTCTGTGTAGTGCTGAGTGGAGAGGTTTATGTGGTTTCAAGGCATCCATCAGCTGCGCGCCTGAGCACATATGTACTGAGACAGTTATTACAATATTAATATGCCAGTTCAGTAGTCACAGTGAACAGAAAGATGTAGTTTTGCCTTTCAAGAAAATACCAGTAATATGTGTAAGGATTTCTATTCTTGTAATGCAGTGGTCAGACCTGAATGATTCCTACATTAACTAGAAACACTATGGCATGCTCTCCTCACAGTTCACTTTAGACAGGTACTAACATCTCCAAGTTAGGGTTGCTAGAGAAAGAGCTCAGATTTTTAAACAATCCCACTTGCAGTTGCATGATGCTTAAAAAACAGTTAGGATCCAGGACACAAATACTTCAATATATGATAAAACTGTATATAGGTTGTGTTGAAATATCATCAAAAAATGTTTTTAAAAATTAAGTGACTGTACCTGAAGGGCCATCATGGTGACCTTCAACTGTGCTAAGTGCTAGACGTCTCTATAGATCCCCATACTCTAGGAGGGAAGTAATGCTATTTTCCCCATTTTAAAAACACAAAATGGCTGTTTACTAATAAAAGCATCCCAAATCAAAAACACCTGGAATATAAAATGTTTTAACCACAGATAAAAAGCTCAGTGACCAGAGTATTGAAGCAGAATGAGAGATCAAAACATATAGGTTGGCTGTGTGTGTGCGCATGCGTGCATGTGTGGGCACATGCATGCATGTGTGTGTTTGTATGTGTGTGTGTGTGTGTGTGTGTGTGTGTGTGTGTGTGTGTGTGTGCATGTGGGCTTGTGTGTGTGTGTCTCTATGCTTGAGTGAGTATCTGTACATGAACTTTTGTGTGGCATGGAGTCCTGTGAGATTGAGGATGCAATTCAGGCATTCAGGCTTGGTTAGCAACAAGCACCCATCTCACCAACCTAGAAGTATCATTCTTAACCAAATTTCTAATATTTATTCCCAACTGTACATACTCCTTAAAAAATATAGTAAATAATTAAACCCAAATTTTCAGTTTTTATGTACTATCTGCGGTAAAGGTAACATCTGGATTTTAAAACTTCTCAAATTTCCCCTAATAAGGACTTCCTCTTTGTACTTTACCATACGTGCCAACATTACACACTATAAAGCATAACACATGCTAACATTTAAGGTGCCTGTCACTTGAGTGCTTCCTACACATGCCCTATACAAGCCACACCCCACCCCCTTGAAGAAGCACTTCATGACAGTCATTCACCAGCATGAAAACTGGATCAAGATTAGCCAGAGTGACTTGCCTGAATTACATACTTTTCAGCTGGCATTACGTTTGAACCTAAGCCTCTGACTGGAAACCTGATCTTCACTTAGAACTATAGTGGAACTGAGCGGAAACACAGGACTTAAACTAACATGATTATTATAGGCTACTGTCCTTGATGTTATGTTTGTTAGCAACTATCTCAAGTGACACAAGCTAGCTGCAGGTCATGGGCCCTTATAAACTGCCTAATGGATAAAGTAACCTTGTTTACACTCAAGGAACATGACTGGGAACAAACTGAAAAAAGAAGTAAAATGGACCAAGTTTATGTGCGTAAAGGGAACTGTTTGCCCAGTTCTCTGTCTAGCTCACATAAAACTGTCTATAAAGGAAAGAAAAACAGAGTATCTGTGTCTCCAATCATCCAAACTGCCTGGTTGTGAATGTCTCCATATTTCCTAATGTTGATTCAGGTTCACATGCAATTTTTCCCTCATTCCAATGATATTCTGTATAAAAGTGATGGCTCAGAATTTCACTGATTAAAGCCCATAATTTACAAAATATTAGTAAATAGTGATACCTCTACACAGGAGATGGACAGCAAGGACAGATGGTTAGAAGGTCTTAGGTTTCTCTAGAGAAGATGTTGTGTTAATCAGAGAAAGTTTAACTTCTAAGTTGGTTACTCTGGAATTAGTATTATGAGTTTGAGACAGAGCTACATGCAAGTCTGAAAGGATTATATCTGGTTGATAGGAAATTTTTATATACGTCTTGCTTTAAAATTATGATTTGTTTTGTAACGTCCCTTCCCCATCAGCATGGCTGATGCAAAGACCAGCCATGGAGAACCACATGTGGTATGGCATCCTTTGTCTTGTTAAACAGCACCTGAGCTAGCTAGGTGCCCTGCTGTCTGCTCCTGTGTGTCTTCCTAGATACACACACACAAACACACAAACACACAAACACACACACACACACACACACACACACTCTGCCCAGCTCACCAGCGTACACCTGGAACATCCCACAATGCTTCAGGCTTCCTGCCAAACTCCAGGCGACTGGGCAGAACGGACTGTGGGGTGGGGCCTTCCCCCTTTTTCCGTTCAATAAACCAGACGCTTTGATCAGCAATGTTGACTTAGCGTGATTCTTTTCTCTCCCCACCCTAGCTCTGTTTCAGCCCCGACCATCCCCCAGGGAACCCAGTCTGTGATGGTGGGGAGGTAGACCCCTTCATTGTTTGGTTTTGCTTTATTTTATTATTATTCTTTAAACATAGGAATGATGATGAGGTAAAATATGTGAGATGTTTACACTAAGAGTTATTTCAGAAGTAGTATTAAACTGTAAAGGATTTAGCAGTACTGTAAGGAACTTAAATCACAGATGCTCACACATGTAGTAGAAGTTCAGAATTCTGCCTTTTTCAGATTTAACCATTGGCAGCAGGGTGAAAGCAGTTTGGGATTGTGCCTTGATAAGCTTTGTAAGTTCTAGTCTTTAGCTAGGCCAGCTGTAAACAAGATGAGTTAACACCAAGTTTTCAGCCCTCAGTTCCATTTATTTGCAAAGTTCTTTTTTCCCCTCTAGTTCCTTTTTTATTAGATATTTTCTTTATTTACATTTCAAATGCTATCTATAAAGTTCCCTCTCCCCTCCTCCCACCCTGCTCCCCTACCCACTCACTCCTGCTTTTTGGCCCTGGTGTTCCCCTGTACTGGGGCATATAAACTTTGCAAGACCAAGGGGCCTCTCTTCCCAATGATGGCCGACTAGGCCATCTTCAGCTACATATGCAGCTAGAGACACGAGCTCTGGGGGTTCTGCTTAGTTCATATTGTTGTTCCACCTATAGGGTTGCAGACCCCTTCAGCTTCTTGGGTGCTTTCTCTAGCTTCTTCATTGGGGGACCTGTGTTCCACCCTATAGATGACTATGAGCATGAGCCTGTTAACTGCTGACACATTCTTATATGTTTTAGCTCTTAAGAATGTGTGTCATCATCAAGAAGTACAGCCAAACTCCTAAAAATTGGTTTTCATTGTTCCTTCCACAGAGACAAAATCACTAGATCTGCTTCAGCCTACATACTATTGGGAATTCCACAGACCTCTAATTCTCTTTCTATAAATAATCACAGTTGATATTAATGTCAACCATATGCTAATATGAGCTCTAGTTGAGAGGCTGAAATTGACATAGAGGGTATAAAATACCCTCATACTCATTCAGCTATTCCGCAAGTACTATTACCTAGGTGGAAGGCCAAGGTAAGGTGTTGTGTACAGTAAGAGAAAGCAAGACAACATTTTGGCCTTGCATGACATTGAGACACAGAAAAACAGAGGAAGCAAGTTTTCTTTTCCAACTGTGATAGCAAAAATTCTTTTTTTTGGTTTGTTTTTGGTTTTGTTTTCGAGACAGGGTTTCTCTGTATAACCTTGGCTATACTGGATCTCACTCTGCAGACCAGGCTGGCCTCAAACTCAGAAATCCACCTGCCTCTGCCTCTCAAGTGCTGGGATTAAAGGCGTTTGCCACCACTGCCCGGCAAAAATTCTATGATGACTCCAAATGACCCATGTTTTCATATAATCCCACTCTGTGGATTAGACAAGACTAGTGATGATACCATGCTCATGATTAGGTTACAAAACAGGACAAAGCTTAAAACAAAACAAAACAAAACAAACAACAAAACAAAGACAAAAACAAAACCCTACAATTATTAAAGTTCCTTAGAGAGTTGAATAGAGATATTCAAGGACAATCAAAAGGATATTCAAAAGAACAATCTGGTGAGAGCTAGCCTATGTTTCCATTGTAGAAGGCATCTACACAACTCACTAAACATAGAGAAGTCAAGCTAATGTCCACTGAGAGCCTCCTATGAGGTAGTGCTCATGGTAAGAGAAGATACTCCATGCACTACTAAAACCAACTCAACTACAAACTCTTCGATCTACTATGGTGCTCTGTCTGCAAGATGTAATAGTTCAACAGCGGCACAAAGCTTATGGGAGTAACTAACCCATATCTGATCAGATTTAAGGCCCACTCCACGAGAAGGAACCCAAACCCAATGTTACTCAATTGGCCAAGAATCTGGGAGTATATAGGCCAGAGACTTAGGGGAAAACAGATACTATGCTGCTAAAGGAACATAGCAATAAAATGACTCCTAATATAATTATGTTATACCTAAAAAACAGTGTCTTGCTTAGCCATCATCAGAGAAGGTTCCTTCTGCAGGAAATGGGGACAAATACTAAGGCCAACCTAGATATTGTGCAGACTAGAGATCTTAGAACATTCAGACCTAAATGGCATGCATCCATCAAATCCCTCTCCTTAGGGATCACAGAACCTTGCAAAAGAGGAGGTAGAAAGACTCTAAGAGCTATAGGAGAGGGAGGATATTAAATAACCAAAGCCTTCTAGCACAACACTACTGTTACATATATGAATTCACAGAGTCTATGGAAGGATACACAAAGCTTGCACCAGATGGCATTCCAGAGTTGAGAGGAAAAGTTGACATAAGCCCCATTCTTAATCTCAAAGCTATCTTCAGTTAATAACCACTCACAAATGAAAATGTAGTTTTCACCAATAGAATATAACTGGAAAATAAAAAATACACTTTAGGGTAGGCACCATGACCAGTTAGATGGCCAATAGAAAACAAATTAAGTTACACCTTTGGCAATAGTTTTTCTCATAATGTTTATACAGTTTTTTTTTAAAGAGGGCTTCTAGTTTTGTGTTCTTAATGAGATTATTGGATGTGTGTGTCTATATGTTTCTTGTACTCTTCCTCTGTTTTCTTTCTTCTATTTGTTTATTTTGTTATGTTTTCCCTGTTCCATTTTGTTTCTTTTAAAGATTAATTTATTATTATTTTTTAGATTCTTGTTGGTTCTCTAATGAGAGACAGAGTGGGTATGGATTTGAACAGGTTGGGCGATGGTTCTGCTCTGGGAGAAGAATGGGGGTGGAAAAGTCATAATCAGAACACACTGTGTGAGAAAAATATATTTTAAGTAAAAATATATTTTACCAGTTATGTCAGTTCCAAAGTTGAAATCTACAAATTCTTTCCTCTTAGCCACTTTGCCTTCTTGTGTGTTTTTCCTGGTGCTGTGACCCCAGTGGTCTATGTCACAAAGTACATGTGTATAGTGTGCCAGCGTGAGCCCCACTGGAGCAGCACCATTAGCTCTAAGTCAAGATCTTGTGTTTACTGATAAATAAAGTCGTTGAAAAAAAAAGGATTAGCAGCTAAGGAGCCTTGGAGTACATAGTGGCCACATACTCATGTGGTAAAGATCAGGATGCATAGAACATAGGACAGAACCACAAGTAAGTGTAACTCCCAACACCCAATGCTAGCGTTCTAAACCCCATGTCTCAAACGTTCCAATTTCACAAAAGAGCACCAACAACCTGTGGGGGAAATTTGCATTTAAATCATAACAACCCTTCCCACATCCGAAGGACACACAGATGACAAGTAAGCACTCAACATGCTCCTCATCATCACACGTTTCCAGAGGAATACAGACAAAATTGATACTGAGATACAACTCCACACCTGCTAAAACGGCCAAGAGTAGAGCAGATAAGACCAGATGGTGACTAGAATACAGAGCAATCAGAATTCTTTACATGCTGCTCAGAATGCAAAATGATGCAGTTTCCTTATACTTGTACACTCTTGCCTACAGCGATTTAAGACATAGAAACCTTGTTCACTAAGGATTACCCCAAAGTGTTGAAAAGTATGTCCACTAAAAGCTACACATTGTTACTAGAACTTTTATTAATATTTGCCAAGACACTTAAGTAACATATATTTTCACTGAGTGAATAGATACAACTTAAAGCATCTGGATAATTGGTAATTACTCAGAGCCAAAGATAAGACTATGAATGAAGAGATGAAGGAAAATGTAAAAACATTAAATAAAATAGGAAAAGCTGAGGTTTATATCCTATATGAATGCATCTCCTTTGACTTTTACTGAAGTCATCTCACAAGGAGACAGCTATTAAAATTTCTTTCTGAGTGCACACAGCCTTACTTCCAAAACAGTTCAGAAGTCATCTAAAAGAAGAAACACCTATGTTCTCTTTGGTACCCAAGGCTCAAGTGCGAAAGAATGTCATTTGCACATCAGCCCATGGTAAAGTGCACTACATATGACATTGAGTGCTGTCTTAGAGATGAGAAGGATTTCCCTTGATGGCAACCAACTTGACTGAAGACAGGAATTGACAGCACACCTCAACGTAATTTTTAATCTCCCACAGCTTTTTGTTAACAATAGATCTTCAATCCAAATAAATTAGATTTTCAAAAACAAAATGAAAGTTTAATTTGCTTGTCAACAACGCAGCACATAGTTTTCTGCAGACCCCTATCACATCCTTTTTAACCTAGGTGACACAAATAAATGTTAAGAGGAACATACTCCGAATTTCAATGAAGTAGAGCAGCATTATCCCTCCAAAAATACAGAACTGGAGAAAATTGAAGCAAGAAATAATGTCTTAGCAGGTTACTACTAAGACAAAGTAGGTCTACTACTACTAACTGTCTTGGGTGACTTAAATGAACCCCACCCCCACCCCGTAGTCTCATGCATTTGAATACTTGGTGCACAGTTGTTGGTGCTATGGGATGAGGCTTAGGAGGTTCATCCTTATTTGAGTAAGTGTGCTGTAAGAGACAGTCTCTGAAAGTCTAAGACTCACGCTTTTTCTTGTTTGCCCCTGTGTTTTGTGCATGGGGTTTAAGATGTGAGCACTCAGCTTCCTATTCCTGCCACCACGGTTTCATTGTGCCTTCAATTACTGTAACCCTCTGGGTCTGTAAGCCCAAGTAAATTTTGTCTTCTGTAAGTCGCCTTAGGTGTAGTGTCTTAGCACAGTAATAGAAAGATAACTAATACACTTTCCTTGGAACAGGACAAGCATTTACTGATTTACTTCTGCTACTTGCAGTCTGCTACAAACCAATACTTTTGTAAAACTGAATTGCTACAAAATGAATGATTAAAATATAAACTATCTATAAATAGAGCTGTATTGTTTTCCAGCAAATCACCAGATACAAGGTTATCCTGGCAAATTGCTTTAAATTATTTTACTCACCCTCTACATTACTTTACTCATCATGAAAGGGATGGTTCCTGGTTCATTACTAGTTGACAAAACACACTGAAGCAGGCCTGATATCATCATTTCATTTTAAAGATTATCAGAGAGACTTAAAAATCCTTGATTTATCTTGGGTTCTATGTACCAAGCTGTGATCTAAACTCTTGTAATCATTGCTTCTTCTAGTCTTCAAAATCCCTTTTGAGTAAACAGTCGCTTATGTTATAGTCCAAGAAATATAATCTCATAAAATGTCACACTCCTGTCAGTGCAGTAATATACCTGAGAATAATCAGGCATAATCAGGAATCTTTATTCTAGACCTAAGTAATTCTTAGAATAACACTGTTATTGTATAAAAGTATTTTTTAACCCAATCACAAATATATTGAAAGGAAAAAAGACTACGGAGTTATGCATCTTACTTTCATTTTGATAATTTTATAGGCACAGAGGAAGGGAGAGGGGGAATAGGGAAAAGAAGGGAGGAAGAGAAGGAGAGAGAGAGAATAAATATGAATATGAATATGAATGCTGATACAAGAAGAACAATCAATATAGGCCCAGACCAAACCTGGACAGGGTAAGTAGGGGCTAGCTGAGTGAATTCAACAAGGAGGACATCCTTCCCATCCTACACTGCTGTGTTGACATTTTATTTTCCTTTGTCACTAGCAAATCAGTGGTAAATGAATGGTATGGGAAGCTTTGTAAGTTCCAGGACACATCCATAGCAGGAAATATTTATTAGACATTTTATCTCATGTGGAAAGTAACACATTTATTTTAAAAAGTAAATCTAAATTCAAAACTTGACATAGTAGTGTGGTTTTAGGTGGAAAGTGTCTATTAGTAAGGATGTCATCTTCTCTCATGTGAGAGAAAAATTTATGTTCTACCTCTTTGTCTGAGTAACAAAAGCAAATAGGGCACCAGGGTATCAAGACTACTCTAGGGAAACATTCGTTCAATGTCTAGTTAATTATCTTAAATCACTGTTTTATTACTCTATGGAGACTAAACCTATGTCTGCCTAGTAGATGGTAAACAATGACTACAAGCATCTATTATTAATAAGCATTCTATTAATTTTTAAACCCTATGAACTCTGAGTCAATATTTTCCTGAAGCCATGAGTTCAATTAATTAAATATGTTTAAAATGACACTCTTTTGTCTTTATTCATGAATTCAAATGCAAAATAAAGCACTTGCCAGCAGGGTCTACAATTTTAATGCTGAATATTAAAGATCTTTCAAATGCCCTTTGTTTAGTACATAACACCTATATTCTTTTGAAATGAATTTCTCATGTGATTTTATATATTTTTTAATATAACTTTTATCTTCTATTTCTTTTGGTATCTACTTTGGTCACTGGGTACTGTCTCTGGATAACAGACAAAAGTAATAAATTGTTTCTAATCAAGAAAGATCCAGTAATTCTGTCAATATTTATTAGGGTTTGAGAGATATAAAGAAAAGTATATTTGGTTTGGCAAAAACATTATTTTGTATATTGAATTGACTGACATTGTATGGCAAAATTTATACACTGTGAACTGAAGAAGTACAGTGGTCCTGAAAGCAGCTGGTGATGACAGGTTGGCAAAGAGAGAAACGATATATAGATAGGAACTGTAGGACAGGAGGTCTAAGACTATGCCAGCATGAAGTGTGCTGCCTGAGAAGAAGCTAAGCAGAATACTGGGGACCTTAAAGTCCTTCCTGGCTTGTGTTAAGGACACCTGTGAGGCTGCATATGACCCCAAACTCCAATGCTAGAGTTACATGGTTTTTTGTTTTGCACATTCAAGTGAACAAAAATGTCACTTAACTCCCCTTCCCCTACCAGGTCAAAGCTACACAGAACCACTGTGCCGGTCTCCATGAAAGCAAATATAACAAAGATCAAGAGTAAAGAACAAACCAAATGCCAATATATTTTAAGAGTTGTCAGATAGGAGGGAGGAAAGGTTTGCTTTATATATGCATGTAGCAAAATAAAAATCAAGGCACCTTGTGGATAGTTTCAAGCTGTAGATTCTACTGGAAGACCTAAGAAGCCCTTTGCACAATTGAGGCAAAGATTGAATACAACAGGCCCTACACCAAGATGCGTCAGCATCTACTACAGGAAATTTGGAGAAAGTAGCACACTCACATGTATTTCCAGGTTTCTTCCTCACTAAGTGCAAACATTGATAATAATCACATGAATTAAAGTTCCAGGGTTCATACATTTCCCCAGATTCAGAGGTCAGAGAATTGGTTTTATTTTCCAAATGATTATAAAAATTCATATGAGTTATCATATGGCAAAGTTTTGATAGGCAGATGTAATAACTTGATAAACAATTTTCAGAGCTGTATCTAATCCAAACTCTGCTGTGTCCTGAGGGCTCTGAAAAGGCAGAATCTGTGTAACGCTGCATGTCACAGGGAGCCTTATGCTCGCACAAGCTGCTGCAGTATTTTTATGAATGACCTTAATATGTCCAGATAAGTCAGTAAGGTAACTTATATGTTTCAAGATGAGTGAATAAAATGATCATCCAGATATTATTCTTTTAAGATTGAAAGAATAAAAAAATACTAATTTTTGGACTTGACATTTTTATTGATAAAACCAATAAGCAAAGGAACATTTGTCTAATATAGGTCTTTATCAGGAAGTGTCCAGTTGCCTCCAAAACATTCTACAATCACGTTTTGGCTGAGAAAATATCCCAAAATTTATATTTTATTTCTTTAGGTAATAATAAAAAGAAAACATGGGAAGGATAGCCATAGGAATAGCAGACTGTTCATTTTGTTCCTTCTATCTTTATGGATAGCTTCTGGAGATTTATATTTTGCAAATAGCAGTTTGTAGAATGATTCCATTATAGATATGACTCTTTGGTCTGTTGTGGGATTTTTTTTTTTTTTTTGTCACATAAGTTAAAAATGAATAGTGGACCAAAGCCAGGCATGTGCCACCATCCCTCACTTGTAATTCTAGTATTTGAGAATATAAGGCAAGAGGGATTGTCATGAGTTCAAGGACAGTCTGGGCTACATAATGAGCTTTAAAGTGTGAGACTGTGTCTCAGACAAAAAGGAGAAGCGAAGGAAGGAAGAAAAGAAAAAAAGAAATTGTGGAAGGCAAATATCCTCAATCCTAGTTTTCCTAAGGACCTCCTACAGCTTAGACTGAAATGCAGATACTTAAGAGGCCACATTTTCTGCTAACTGGCTACTTAACCTGGAACAACCTGCTGAATCTCTGTAAATCTTCAGATCTTCCTCTGATAATTGAATTAAATATATTCCTCCTCCAGTTCTGTTTTTAGATGAAAGGGCATAGTCAACAACAGAACCTTGTTTAACACACAGCTTCACATAGCAACAAAACACCCATGTGCATGTACATTGCACTTATTTGATTATTACTATAATAATAAAGAGATTCCCAGTTTCAAACTTCCATACTGGTTGGAGGAAAATAGCCATGGTCATGTTTATTCTTCAGTATAATCAGTGATTATATAGCCAGACTGAGGTTCAAATGAAACCACTTGGTACTCTGTTAGAATTTGTTGTTTACAGACTCTTGGCACAGTCCCACTATCCTGTTACATGTCATGTCTTTCAAGATTTTAGCAATTTGTGTTCACAGAGACAACCCTATTCCTATGATTTTACTTGAGAAAAAAAAGCTATAATGGAACTAGTGAGTGAGGGACCCAAGAGGAGGACTCTGACACGGAAGACAGGTGGTGTTTAAAGCTGTGAAGACTATAACCAACAGAATGTTTTCCCTGCACAGTTACATGCAAGTGCTCATTTTAATACACTCATTGGGCTAGTGACACCATTATAAAAACTAATTTGTAACCTCAGGGATGTCACACAAGAAGGAGCAATGAAGACAAAAGCTCACACACAAAGGTTACAGAACCGCAGAATGGCTTTGTGTCTCTTAGTGATGGAGAAAAAGGAACCATCCACAGCCGAGTTTCCCTCCTCTCTGAGAGGTCTCCACAGCATCACGTGCTCAGCAGCTCTCTGCTCATCTACCTCTAAAGTAACCTGGTGGAGCCATGACATGGATCAGTTATAGTTTGCCTGTTTAGTAGTGTGTGTAAGGTTTTGAACAGGCATAGAAAGGACAGGGAGAAAAGGAAGGGGGGAGAAAGGGAGAGAATGAGGAGANAGGATAGTCATGAGTTTTCTAACATTATCCTACACACCAAAACATTCATTGAATGGCTATGATTGTTATCTTTTATGTTGCTGCTCATATTGCAGATTGTAATTATTAGCTATGAACTAGCATCCTTACAGTGACCTAGAAATGCCAACTCATATATCTCCCAGTCCATCAGAATTTCCAAATTCATTCTGTGGTCACATGAAGAAAAAGAGTTCAGGACTCTTGGGAATGCCCAAGAAATCTACATAGGTATGAAGACATACATGAGACAGAGAAAGCTGCAGGACAGATGGCAGCAGAAACCAAGCTTTGCATTTTCATTCTTCCCAGGGCTAGTGGGACAAGGTCTGACACTTCAGGTAATGCTCAACGGGTAGCAGGAGTGGGCCAAAGTTCCCACCACCCAAAGTTTCATGCTTACCATGACATGCCTTAACAACTCCTACCATGTCTTAGGGTTGACTACATTCAGGTAGCATCTTATAACATAGTAGGTTTTTAGTTACATGAATTTGTCCATATGTAGGTTAATTATCAGTGTTGAGAACATGCTTAATACAAGCTAAGCTAAGCTATATGTGCCCTGGGTTAGGAAGGTACTTTGAAATGAATTTTGACTTAGGATATTCCTAGATTATAATAGATTTATTGGTACATGTGATGTAACATTGCTCTTGTTATTGTTAACCTGAAATAACCTATAGCCATATTGGAAGAATATTCATGAGACATTATTTCTATCATGTTGACCTGTGGGCATATCTATGGGAAACTGTCTTGATTGTTAATTGATGCAGGAAGACTCAGTCTACAGTGCACAACACTATTCCTGAAGCAATGTTCCCAGACTATTAATACAAAACAAAGCTAGATAAGATCAAGAAAAGATGTGTTTGTTCTGTTTGTTCTACGAATGTGATTGATGTGACTAGCATGTGAGGTCCTGCCTTGATTTCCCAAAAATAATGGACTCTAACTTCAAGTTCTAAGTCAAATATGTCCTTTCCTCCCCTTGGTTATTTTTATGCCACAGTATTTGTCTGAGTACCAGAAATAAAAGTAAGACAGTATATAACCCCATCATTGAACCTCTACCTGGATCAGTTTCATAGAAGTGGAAAGTAAGACATAAAATCTAGAATTAGAAAGAGAAAATAAAAGGAAGATAAAACTAACCCAATCATTGTTACCAGGAGATTAGAGGGCTGTAGGTGGAAAAGATTGCTTGGAACACAGGCAGGCAGGCAGGCAGGCAGGCAGGCAGGCAGGCAGGCAGGCAGGCAGGCAGGCAAGCAGAGAAAGCTGTTACAGGAGACTGTCATATGCAGAAGCTCAGGTGTATGGAAGCTCTGAGAGGGAGAGTGACTAATGATCTAAGTCTTCTTCCTTGTGAGACAGGAGTACAAAGGAGGTTCCAACATCTTCTGAACACAATAGGAGCACTGTAAATACAGGGGCAGATATTCTTGTCTCTAGGTGGTAGCCTGTCCTAAGGCAAATGACTCTGACTACATCAGTGCTCAGCAAGGTACAAAGAAACAGCAGACAAGGCTCAAGGTGATTAGAAGTCTCTCCTCTAAAGGGCCTGAGAAGGGACCTTAGAAAGGAGAAGGGCAATATCAGTTATACAAGTTGGTATTTCCTATTCTTGGAATACATGGCAACAGTAGAAAATACCATTGTATTGTGCTTCCTTTCATGAAACTACATGCGTCTGCTCCCAGAGGGCTGTGCATACCTCCTGCTTTTCTTTCTGAGAATCCCTTTGGGCTATGATTCATTTTGCATCATTAGAGCCTTGATCCAAACTTCTCCAGAAAGTCCTCAGACTGCCTGTATAAGGAACCTCAGTCTCCACCTCCACTTCTCAATTTCTTTCTTATCTTCCAAATATCTGTTGATTTGGTTTAAATTTGGTTTTGTCATGGAATATCTTAGTTACTCCATCTATGGTAATTGAGAATTTTGCTGAGTATAGTATCCTGGGCTGGCATTTGTGTTCTCTTAGGGTCTGTATGAGATATGCATAGGATATTTTAGATTTCATAGCCTCTGATGAGAAGTCTGGTGTAATTCTAAGTAGGTCTGCCTTTATATGTTACTTGATCTTTTTCCCTTAGTGCTTTTAATATTCTATCTTTACTTAGTGCACTTACTGTTCTGGTTATTATGTGTTGGGAGGAATTTCTTTTCTGGACAATCTATTTAGAGTTATATAGGCTTGTATGTCCATGGGCATCTATTTCTTTAGGTTAGGGAAGTTTTCTTCTATAATTTTGTTGAAGATATTTACTGGCCCTTTAAGTTGGTTATCCTCACTCTTTTGTATACCTATTATCCTTAGGTTTGGTCTTCTGATTGTGTCCTGGATTTCCTGGATGTTTTGGGTTAGGAGCTTTTTTGGATTTTCCACTTTCTTTGACTGTTTTGTTAATGTTTTCTATGGAATCTTCTGCTCCTGAGATTCTCTCTTCTATCTCTTCTCTTCTGTTTGTGATGCTTGCATCAATTACTCTTGATCTCTTTCCTAGGTTTTATATCTCCAGGGTTGTCTCCCTTTGTTATTTTTTTACTCTTTCTATTTCCATTTTTAGATCCTGGATGGTTTTGTTCAATCTTTTCACCTGTTTGGTTGTGCTTTCCTATAATTCTTTAAGGTATTTTTGTGTTTCCTCTTTAAGAGGTTCTACCTCTTTGTCTGTGTTCTCCTGTATTTCTTAATGGGGGTTATTTATGTCATTCTTAAAGTATTCTATCATCATCATGAGATGTGATTTTAAACCAGAGTCTTGCTTTTATGGTGTGTTGGGATAACCAGGGCTCACTGTGGTTGGACAACTGGGTTCTGATGATGCCAAGTAGCCTTGGTTTCTCTTGTTTATATTCTTGCCCTTGCCTTTTGCTATGTGGTTATCTCTGGTGTTAGCTGTTCTTGCTGTCTCTGACTGTGGCTTGTCCCTCCTGCAAGCCTGTGTGTCATTACTCCTGGGAGACCAGTCCTCCCCTGGAGAAATTTGTGTATAGAGATATGTGGCACAGGCTCAGCTCGGGGATGCAGACAGAAATGGTGGTCTCACCTGTTTATTAATTACATTTCATTGGATAAAAAATACTGCCACTAAAAAGTATCATTACTTTTTACAATCCTAATTAAGTTATGTATTATTAAATTATATCATTTTACTTATTTTTCCAGTTTGAACTGTGATTGTATATTTAATCAAAAAGAGTTCTTGTAGGTTCATGTAGTAATTTTACCATATGTCAAGGCAATGTACATCTAATAAGAAAATAAAAATAGTATGTATTTCCATTTTGCAATAAAACATGAAATTTGTGTCTCAGTGTTTTGATTCTGTCTCCTCTGTCTAAATAACTTTTTGTTTTAATGTTGGGCTGCAGTATAATCTTCATAAAAACATTATAAATGGCCATTAAACTCAACCTTTACAATACTGACAATGCTTCTCTTTGAACAAGTCTAGACAAAAGCAGGAAACAGGTGCTCTGTCTGCTCTCTTTTGCTACCTGACCAGCAGTAGGACAGCACCATTAACTGCTAGCAGCATCTGGTTTAAAATTAGCAAAAACGTTACAATGTGTGCCACTTAGAATCAATGAGTTAAGCCGCAGATTTCATGCTTGCCAGCACACCCCTCTAGCATTACCATATAAAAATCTATAGGAGCAGGGACCTTGCCTAATGTCTCAGAAATTGATAACATAGTATGTTCTCAAAGAAAAGCTGTTCTAAGACTGACCTGAGCTTGCCCTACAGATGTTCTTTACCATCCAAAGTATTGTAAGATGTGACAATTCTAAGTGAAACTCTGCTGTCAGCTTCCAACAAGTGGCTGTTCTGATCTAGAAATTGTGCCTTGAAGGTTGGCTGCCACCAGTAAGGAGGAATGCTATCTAATCTTTCTAGAGACGTTTTCTCCATGTTTTCCTTTAAATATCGTAGATGAAATGAACTGTGAAAACCCAACAAGCTTGGTGATCTGTACTGGAATGAGATAACCTCTAGGCTACAATTCTCATTTGTAGAAGCCTGACAGAGCAGAGATAAAGCTGACAGTGGTACCACAACGGATGTTCAGATGTCTGTATGGAGAAGCCTAGTTCAAAGCTATGCTACCGGGAAGTGGTGGCACACGCCTTTAATCCCAGCACTTGGGAGACAGAGGCAGGAAGATTTCTGAGTTTGAGGCTAGCCTGGTCTACAGAGTGAGTTCCAGGACAGCCAGGGCTGTCTCAAAAAAAAAAGAAAAAAAAAAAAAGAAAAAGCTATGTTGTCCTCATGCATTCAGGTTAGAGGCATAAAACCAGGTAACATAGTAGGCATGCCAAGAGATGAGAAATGTCAGCAATCTCTCTAGCTTCAGGTAAGACTTTCATCTTTTTATCCCACAGTATTAAGTGGAAGTTAATCATTTTTAAGTTAATTTATTTCTGCTTTTTCATTCAGTGTTCTCTGTGTTTCCCTTTCACAGTAAGCTAGGTAAAACTGTACTTAACAAAATAGTACTTAACATATTTCTAATAAAGCCAACTAAATCCATGTATTTCTCCAAAGATTCTGCCCAAATAGCAGAGAGTGTTCATGTATGAGCCAGATAAATTTCAGACATAGTTCTGAGATTTTCTTTCCCTTTGTTCCTTGACACCAAATCCACTGTGGTGTCTCCATCAGCTTCATCTCCACTCTGCCAGGCTTCTACAAATATAAATTTCAGTCAAGTAGCTATCCCATTGCAGACCAGTCCAGCAAGCATCACATTTCGTTGTAGTTAAATGTCACCTAGGCTATGTAAGGGAAGCACCAGGGCCATGTCTCGGTTTTAAGACTAGAAGAGCACATTTCTACTCACTGGAGGAGGTTAGTCTTCAGGACAGAATTGTTAGATCAGATTAGCCATCTGCTGGAGTTGATGGAGAAACTGCATTCACAGGTGTTGCCTCTTGTCTGCTCTGGAGGGTAGAAGCCCCACTCTAACATGGAGCAAATCTTCTTTCCTAAATAAATGGTTTGAGTACCTACTGTGTTCTAGGTTGCCAGTAAATGCTGACAGGATGCTAACAGTATACTAACCCGCTTTCCTGCTCAAAGACCTCAGGTTGTTTCTGAAGCTCATTTTGCAAGCCCTTTCTCTCAAGTTCCCTGTTTACCATGTCTTCCTAGCTTTACTGTTTCCTTTGTCTTCTCATTTCTCTACTGCTGTATTATAGAACATGAGTGAAACATGCTGATAGAACAGTCGATAAGGAAAGTAGCTTAAACCTGCTAGTTAATTTCATTTGGTGTGTACTGGAATATGTGTGTGTGTGTGTGTGTGTGTGTGTGTGTGAGTGTGTGTGTGTGTGTGTGTGTGTGTGTGTATGTGTGTGTGGTCACAGGTATGGGTGTCCTAGAAACTAATAAATGAGATGCCTAGTGTTAACTGCATCTGTCAGTATAAGATATGTTATGCTGAGATAAAAAAAATAACCTTGACTTGGCAGCTGCCTATCTCTGGGTGTTGATTGATTTGGTGTAATTTAAAACTGCTTGGATGACCTGTTTATAACTTTACTAGGAACACTCCAGGCTGTTTTAGTAAAGTAGCAAGCATATGAAGATGGTATAGTGGCTCTTGTCTAAAATTAGAATTGATAAGTCTCTCTTCCACAATTGTCCACTAGCTAGAGCTAGTTATGAGGATAAACAAATATAATTCATAACTCATAGTTTGCATGAAGGAATACCCAATCACAGGTTGCATGATATAAGACCCAATCCAGTGCATTAGTGTCTCCAAAGGACTGATCTTGTTGTGGTAATTATTATTCTGGGGCTTGTTATACCCCTTTATTGCCTTTAAAGGATCCACTTCAGATCATTTAGTTCTCAAATAAAAGGCATAGAAACCTTTAGATGCATTATAAGCATAAAAGCACTAGAGCTGGGCAGATAGCTACCCTCTATGCTACTTTGTCTACTTCCCTGTGGTGATCCCCATGATATCACTTGCCATGTTCCACCAGGGCTACTCCTACCCCATCAGGCCAGCTCTCATGATCCGCCTATTCTATGGTTCCTTCTTTCTTCTTCCTCCTCCTCCTCTCCTTATATTATTATCCCTGTCTTAGATTCCAAGCCTGATACCTTTGCACTTCCCCCTCTCTTCTACTTTTCAGCTCATGCTGAAGGCATCTCTATTAAGCAATCTGGGATAAAGTAGTGGGGCAAGGTTTACACAACAAAGCCTGTATACCTGAGAATTTACTTGTCTTGGGCCAACCAGGTCTTACCATGCCTTAGAATACAGTATTTAGCACTTGAATACACCAACCGCCTAAAATCAGCTCTTTTATGCCTTGAGACATTTGCATTTACTCCCTCCATGCCTACTTCTGGCCTTTGGTTAGCCTCTTTATTAGCATCACCAAGTCTCCTTCCACACATCACTTTTATAGCCATAGACTGCCTTACATCATTCACTTATCATTCCTGTCTGTACTCTGGTCACTGTCACAGTTGAACTTTAATTTTAGTTTTAATTCTCCATAGCACTTTTAACTTGTGGAAACCATCCCTGTCATTGAATAGCATTCTTTAGTTCTCTTTTTACAAAAAGGTGACCCCACAGACGTACTAACTTTGTCTCCACTGGCCACAACTGTATACTGAGGCCTAATGCAATGCATGTTAACATAGTAAGCATTTAAGTATATTCTCATTAAGAACAAAGATTAAGTTACTGCCAGCATCTAATAAGGTTGAAGCCAACAATGGCATACTCCAGTTTTGGTTAATACCTTTAGTCTGAGAAATCATAAGTAACATGTAATAAAACAGAAATTCTGGTGATTTCACCAATATTTTTTAAAAATTCTTAGGTAATATAGTCGATGCAATTCTTAAAAACTGGGGGACATTTTGGGGATAACATTTTTGTGACCTTGTTTTAAAAGTCATATTGTTCAGCAGTTTTAAAACTCTTTACATTTCCAGTTTCTATGTGGTAGAATAACAGGGAATTTGCCCAATGATAACTTCTGACTTTATCAGCATCAGTGCACACACTCAGGTTTGACATTATGTTTGTGAGGACTGTTCGATCTTTTTCTTAGGATGTTATTGGCATATTTCACTATGTGCATCCATGTTCTGATTCACAACTAAATATCAGTCCTGATATTAATTAAACAAAGGTTTAACTTTGAGTTAAACAAAGGTTGTAAGCGTTAGAATTCATTGTGATGCTACTAATTGTTATACAGTATACTAGGTGAGCTGAGAACAAATACTAGGGTATGAGTTCAATTCTATCTACAGTTTTAAAACTATCACAAGATACTGAGGCATGCACAACATGGCATAATGAGGCAGAGCTCTGATTCCTTACATTCCTTGCATTCAGGGTCAATGTATCTCATTTTCCAGGCACATGAGCTGGTAAAATGGAAAATACCTAGCAGCCATCTCTTAGTTACTTGAGGAAAGATCTGTGCAGTTCACACTCAGGCTTACTTCTTGTCCTTCCTAAGAAATTTGATACCCACATTCACCATTCCTATCAGATAACCCTAAAATAGATAATAAATAGAAATGTAGGCATTATTTTTTAAAGTGTTTTGTTTCTTGTTTCCTCTATCTTTTATAAACATAATATCAGCTGTGTGTATATTTCTGTGTTTTGCATACTTAAAACACATACATCTCTACTCAGACAGAGTACCTCTGGAGTACTACATACAAGGTGACTACTGAAAAGCATATGCATTATCATGTGACCATGTGAATTATTTCTTTACAGATATTAAGCGTCTGTAAAAATCAAAATAATAATTTCCTAATAACACTTTTAAATAAAGAATTTTGGTGGATTAGAAACACTATCATATAAAAAGTATAATCCCAAACTAGAATAACATGGCTTCCCAGAAGTTCAACTAATTCAAGCTATGAATTTCAGGAACACTAGGTAGAATTCACAAGGGTTTTGAGTATCTCAAGGTTTCAAGTCCACAAACTAGATTACTTCAACCCCTCATAGTTACCCAACCATTAAGAAACTCTAGTGTTATCAGGCCATGTACTAAGCTCTGAGAGTTCATTTTCCATGTGGTCAATAAACTTTCAGCCAGTATTCTAATACCTAAAATTAATATGTTTAATATCTGAATCAAGAAATATTTGCTTCCAAGCAACAGAATTTACTCATTTAGAGTACATGCAAGGAACAAAGCAAATGTGCTCCCTGGAACCTGAGGCTGTGTGTATTTAATCTGACCTCACTAGGGCCAGAAGCTCAGCCATAAAATTAGTAAACAGAGGCCTACATTTTACCTCTCCAGATGTCATGACTGACAGACACCTTTTTCTTTGTTTTTCTCAACTGGTTACCCCAAAAGGAAAATAGTATTTCTCCTGGTTTAGTCTTCTCTGACCTTCTATACTGACAACTCTTGAATTTGAATAAATAATAAATCTGACTCTATACTTAAATTGTAAGTTGAGGTCAAATGGGCCTCTACAGATCATTTTAAGGAGTCTGGCTTCAAACATAACTATAACTAAACTAAGAATATGTTACAGTAGCTAACAAAAATCCTTAGTCAATAATAGTGGCTGGCCTCTCAGCCAATACCTGAAGACTACCACATTAGTTCTAGTTAATATTAAAGGCCCACTGCAGCAACCAGAAATCTTTGCAAGCTATCCCCTGACTTCTTTTTCTTTATAAAATTATTTCACCCCATTAGATGGTCTGCATTTGAGGAACAGCTTTGTTCTGAAGTACAGCTCAGTTCTAGAATTTGTTTCTGGTTCAAGTAAACTTTTAAATAGAAATGATCTACTTATATATAGTTATCTTCAAAACAAAATTGAGACCCAAAGAATTTTAAATTAATTAATCTAGCCTAACAAGTGCCTAACAAGTGCGTGTCTTCATCAATGTCTAGACTATGAGGTCAGAAAATGTAGCGGAATTTTCACCTAATTGATTGGATAATAAAGATGACAAGAAGCCAATCACTGAGCGAGGAGGCGGGCCTTCCGGTTTCAAGAGAGGAAGAGGAGATGCAGCAGGAGGGCCCTTCTTTTGGGATGGCAGGAGTAGCAAAATCAGGCAAAATGTAGACCAGGGACTGTGAGATCGATTGGTGTAATCCACCAGAATATGCCGCTGGAAGATTTCTAACATAAAATAGTGAGTTTTAGATGACAGATTTCGCTCCCACAGATTATGTTGATCCTAAACTAAGATTGTCCTGTGTTTTCCTTTTCACAGAGACTGACCTGAACTCCAGGAGAAAGGTAACCACAGCAGAGAGTGGGATGGTGAGAGTGGCCCCCAACTAGCCACGGAAATTTTGGAGTGCTGAGCGGGTTGGGCAGCAGCTAGCCACACGTATTGGTTGACCGAGAAAGCAGTGGTTCAGTGGCAGGCATGGGAAGTTGGGTGGACCACTGCTTGGGGATAGCCATGAGGGTGGGGAGACCACTGCAGCAGGAGAGAGAGGGTAGCTGGGGGTAGCAAGGATTGATTTTTAATAAATACACACAACAAAAAAAGTACACTACTCTCTGAGCAGAATGCCCATGAATATGAAGGAAACAAATGGATGACAATGTCTGTTCTATTAGTAATTAAGCTGGAATTCACATTTGGATGAATTGATATCCTAAAACAGGACAATATCAAGGAGAAAATAATCCTAACTAAATGATAACTAACCTGACAATGGGTAATATAGCACACAGTGGTAGGTGCTATAGAGAACACAACCAAGTCCAAAGCCTGGGCTAGCCAGTGCTGGCACAGTTAGCTCTGTTTTACAAACATCTAGATGGAGGAGGAAGAACAGCATAGGAAGTGCTGTACCATGTGGGAGGGAGAGAAAGGGTGAAAGGAAAAGAATATATGAAACTCCAGAGTAAGACAGAACATGCTATTTTCCAGAAATGCCAAGAGACTAGCAAAAACCAAAGCTCAAAGTATATATCTATACAAAGCCTGACTTACATACCATTGGAGAAGTTTGAAAGAATCAGGTCTTGGGGCCTATATAAAATGGGATTTGGCTAAATTGAAAAAAATTTAAAAGGAGGAGTGGTCTGTTCTGTGCCTCATCTATTTGGTAAAGGTGATGAACTCATAGGCCAAGATAATGGACTGCTGTAAGAGGTAAGAGTGCCATTCACCACACTGAAGAGCTTGTAAAAACTAGGGTGAGCTTTGTATTCAAGAAGTTTGAGATATCTGAAAAGAGTTATGAGATCAATAATGGATATGAAATATGGTGGTCAGAAAACAAGACAACAGTCACAAGAAATGGAGAGATGGGTTGACTATGAAATCAGATCCTAACAGCTATAGAAACATAGACCTGCATCTCTTAGCTCTTCAGAGTTCAAGGCAAGGATTCACAGAGAAAACAATTCTGGATTTGGAATCTGAAAGGCGAACAAGAGTGACTCCTGTTGAGGCCCCTTGGTCATACAGACTCTATATGCCCCAGTACAGGGGAACGCCAGGGCCATTACGTGGGAGGGGGTGGGTAGGGGAGCAGGGCGGGGATGCGGGAGGGTAAGGGGAAATTTCTGGATAACATTTGAGATATAAATGAAGAAAATATCTAATAAAGAGGGAAAAAAAGTGACTCCTGTTGATGTGTGGCCTGGAAGATATTCTAAGAATGTGGATTCCACAAAAAAGACTCTGAAAACCTGAGCTTGGGAATCTGGAAAGGGAGGAGATAGACTCAATTCACAGAGATTGGGGTCAGCAAAATAACTAAAGCCATTTGAATTCATGATCCAGCTACTGTTATACACAGATTATAAACATCAACAGCCATTTCTATATCACATCTTCAGCTTCCTATCATGTGTGGTAGATGCCATGAATGTCTTTCCTTTCTTCACAAAACTCAAAAGTCTTTATCTATGAGTCTTTGTCATAATGTCTGTGTTTGAAAAGTAAGGAACTGACCTGTATGGAGAAAAGAACAAAGTGAATTCTAATTAAAGATAAAAGATGCATAGTCTGCCTTAGAGTTTTCATTGTTCTGAAGAGACACCATTAAACAGGGCAGCTCTTATAAACAACATTTATTGATGATGGCTTACACATTCAGAGGTTCAGTCCATTATCACCAAATAAGACCATGGCAACTTCCCGTCAGGCATGGAGCAGGAGGAACTGACAGTTCTGCATCTTGATCTTACTTCAACCTGGAGAAAAACTGTCTCTTCCATACTAGATGAAACTTCAAAACCTACTCCCTCAGTGACATACTTTCTCCAAGAAGGCCATACCTCCTAACAGTACAGTTTCCTATGCTCCGGACATATTCAAATCACCACATAGTCCTTTGGCAATAGCCACTCATTTAATCCCTTAATAGGGATTAAATAAATGAATGTTGTTAAATATGAACGGTTAGGTATCATGGTTGCTTTTTAGAAAATACATGCATATTACTTTGAAAAAATAAATATTTTTTAAATGAAATCATGGCATGAGAACAAGATTCATTTTGAATGTGACTTTTCACAACCATCATCTTTCCAGTAGTAAATAACATAAAGATCTAGTTAGGCTGCACACCCAAATAGGAAACAAAAGAAACCTCCCAAACCAGCCAACTAATCATGTTTAATCTTTCTTTTCTCTACCAGTTTCTCCCTGCCCCACTCTAATTTGTCGTTGCATTTCTGTTTCACTGAAATAAAAATGTCCAGAGTGTTCCCTAATGCCTGATTAAGAAGTAATAATTTGGGTAAACTCCATAAAAATACCTGAGATCATGTTCACAGAATTTGAAATAAGGAGGGTCTTGAGAATGTCAGTAGTACAGTCTTTTACTCTGAAAACACACAGACATGGTACCATATTACAGAATGTTCCAGAAGGAAACCTACTCCTCAGTCGCTGAACTTGCATAACAACCAAGAGCCCCTTCTAACTGTTTGTTGTTCTAATGATGTTGTATATATCTTCTTTGGTATATATTCTTTTTAAAATAATTATTTTTATTTTTATTGGATATTTTCTTCATTAACATTTTAAATGTCTTCACCTTTCCAGGTCTCACCTTCTGAAACCCCCTATCCCATCCCGACCCCCACCCCAGCCTCTATGAGGATGCTCCCCCTGAACCCACTCCCATCCTCCTGCCCTGGAATTCTCCTACACTGGCCCATTGAACACCCTCATGCCTGAAAGTGTCTCCTCCCACTGTTGTACCACAAGGCCATCTTTTCCCACATATATGGCCAATGCCATGGGCTGCTCCATGGGTATACTTCAGTTGGTGGTTGAGTCCCTGGCAGCATGAAGGGGACAGGCTGATTGACACTGTTGCGACCTCCATGGGGTGGCAAACCCCTCAGCTCCTTCAGTCCCTTCTCTGTCTCCTCCATCAGAGACCCCTGAGTATCCTGGCCCTTGGGGCAGTCAAACAGGGTCTGAGGAACCACCTTTGGAGAGAATGAAGGGTGAGAAACACAAGAATGGACAGCAAGTCTGATTGATCAAGCTGTCAAAATTTTATTATTCCCAGGCAGGTTTTATGCCCACAGAAGCAGGGTATGGGGAGGGGGATGACGAAGAATCACTTTGTTTCTGGGAGAACACACCTGTTCCCAAAAGCAGGATATTGTCTAGGTAAAAAGTTCAGCAGGAGAAACAGAACAGAATGGGTTGTTAGGTACCTGTCCACAAGAAATAGTACTATGTCCACTTTTATGAGAAACCACAAGACTGATTTCCAGAGTGGTTTTACCAGCTTGCATCCCACCAGCAATGGAGGAGTGTTTCTATTTCTCCACATCCTTGCCAGCATCTGCTGTCACCTGCTGCTAAGAGTTTTTGATTCTAGCCATTCTGACTGCTGTGAGGTGGTATCTCAGGGTTGTTTTGATTTGCATTTCCCTAATAAGGATGCGGAACATTTCTTTAGGTGCTTCTCAGACCTTCGAGTTTCCTCAGTTGAGAATTCTGTTTAGCTCTGTTACCCATTTTTAAATAGGGTTATTGGTTCTCTGGAGTCTAACTTCTTGAGTTCTACATATATGTTGCATATTATCCCTCTCTCAGATGTAGGGCTGGTAAAGATCTTTTCCCAATTTCTTTGCTACCATTTTGTCCTATTGACAGTGTCCTTTGCCTTACAGAAACTTTGTAATTTTATGAGGTCACATTTGTCAATTCTTGCTCTTAGAGCATAAGCTATTGGTATTCTGTTCAGGAAAATTTCCCCTGTGCCCATGTGCTCAAGGGTATTCCCCATTTTCTTTTCTATTAGTTTCAGTGTATCTGGTTTTATGTGGAGGTCCTTGCTCCACTTAGACATGAGCTTTGTCTGAGGGGATAAGAATGGATCAATTTGCTTTCTTCTGCATGCTAACTACCAGTTGAACCAGCACCATTTGCTAAAAATGCTGTCCTTTTTCCACTGGATGGTTTTAGCTTACTTGTCAAAGATCAAGTTACCGTAGGAGTGTGGGTTCATTTCTGGGTCTTCAATTCTATTCCATTGATCTGCCTGCCTGTCATTGTATCAATCCCATGCAGGTTTTCCAGTATTGCTCTGTACTACAGCTTGAAGTCTGGGGTGTTGATTCCCCAAGAAGTTCTTTTATTGTTGAGAATAGTTTTCACTCTCGTTGGTTTTTTGTCATTCCAGATGAATTTGAGACTTGCTCTTTCTAACTCTATGAAGACTTGAGTTGGAAATTTGATGGGGATTGCATTGAATCTGTAGATTGCTTTCGTCAAGATGGCCATTTTTACTATATTAATCTGGCCAATCCAGGAGCATGGGAGATCTTTCCATTTTCTGAGGTCTTCTTTGATTTCTTTCTTCAGAGACTTGAAGATCTTGTCATATAGATCTTTCGCTTTTTTTGGTTAGAGTCAGAACAAGATACTTTATATTGATTGTGACTATAGTAAAGGGTATCGTTTCCCTAATTTCTTTCTCAACCTGTTTATCCTTTGAGTATAAGAAGACTCCTGATGTTTTTGAGTTTATTTTCTGTCCAGCCACTTTGTTGAAGCTGTTTATGAGCTGTAGGAGTTCTCTAGTGGAGTTTTTGGGGTCACTTAGGTATACTATCATATCATCTGCAAATGTGATATTTTTATTTCTTCCTTTTCAATTTGTATTGCTTTAACCTCCTTTTGTTGTCTAATTGCTCTAGCTAGAACTTCAAGTATTATAGTGAATAGATAGGGCAAGAGAGGGCAGCCTTGTCTAGTCCCTGATTTTAATGGGATTGTTTCAAATTTCTCTCCATTTAGTTTGTTGTTGGCTATTAGTTTGGTGTATATTGCCTTTACTATGTTTAGGTATGGTACTTGAATTACTGATCTTTTCAAGACTTTTAACGTGAGGAATGTTGAATTTTGTCAAATGCCTTTTAAGCCATCTAATGAAATGATCATGTGTTTGTTTGTTTTCCCTTTGAGTTTATGTAGTGGATTATATTGATGGATTTCTATATATTGAACCATCCCTGCATTCCCAGGATGAAGCCTACTTGATCGTGGTGAATAATTATTTTGATGTGTTCTTGAATTTGGTTGGCAAGGATTTTCTTGAGTATTTTTGCATAGATATTCATAAGGGAAATTGTTCTGAAGTTACCTTTCTTTGTTCAGTGTTGGTGTGGTTTGTGTGGAATTAGCATAATTATGGCCTCATAGAATAAATTGGGTAGTGTTCCTCCTGTTTCTATTTTGTGGAATAGTTTGAAGAGTATTGGTATTAGGTCTTCTTTGAAGGTCTGATAGAATTCTGCAACAAACCCATCTGGTCCTGGATTTGTGTGTGTGTGGGGGGGGGACTTTAGATAACTGCTTCTATGTCTTTAGGGATTATGGAATGGTTTAGATGGTTTATCTGACCCTGATTTAACATTGGTATTTGGTATCTATCTAGAAAATTGTTCATTTAATCCAGACTTTCCAGTTGTGTTCAGTATAGGCTTTTGTAGTAGGATCTAATGATTTCTTGAATTTCCTCAGTTTCTGTTGTTATATCTTATTTTTCACTTCTGATTTTGTTAATTTGGATACTGTCTCTGTGACCTATGCTTAGTCTGGCTAAGCGTTTGTTTATCTTGTTGATTTTCTCAAAGAACCATCTCCTAGTTCTGTTGAATCTTTGTGTATAGTTCTTTTTGTTTCTCCTTGGTTGATTTCAGTCCTGAGTTTGATTATTTCCTGCCATCTACTCCTCTTGAGTGTATTTCTTCTAGAGCTTGTGCTGTTAAGCTGCTAGCATATGATCTCTCCAGTTTCTTTTTGGAGGCATTCAGAACTGTGAGTTTTCCTCTTAGCACTGCTTTCATTGTGACCTATATGTTTGGGTATGTTGTATCTCCATTTTCATTAAATTCTAAAAAAGTCTTTAATTTCTTTCTTATTCCTACCTTGACCAAGTTTTCATTGAGTAGAGCATTGTCTGTCTTCCATGTCTATGTGGGCTTTGTGTTGTTTTTGTTGTTATTTAAGAGCAGCCTTAATCCGTAGTGGTGTGGTAGGAGGCATGGGATTATTTCAATCTTCTTATATCTGTTGAGGTCATTTTTGTGACTGATTATATTGTCAATTTAATTTAAGAAGGTACCATGAGTTGCTGAGAAGAAGGGATATTCTTTAGATTCTGGATGAAGTGTTCTATAGATATCTGTTAATTCCATTTTGTCCATAACTTGTCTTATTGTCACTGTGTCTGTGTTTAGCTTTTGTTTCCCTTATCTGTCTATTGAGAGTGGGGTATTGAAGTCCTCTACTATTTTTGTGTGAGGTACAATGTGTGCTTTGAGCTTTAGTAAAATTTCTTTTATGAATGTTGGTGCCCTTGCATTTGGAGCATCGATATTTAGAATTGAGACTTCTTCTTGGTATATTCTTCCTTTGATGAATATGAAGTGTCCTTCCTTATCTTTTTTGATGACTTTTAGTTGAAAGTTGATTTTATCTGATATAGAATTGCTACTCCAACTTGTTTCTTGGAAAATTATTTTCCAGCCCTTTACTATGAGTTAGTGTTGGTCATTGACACTGAGGTATGTTTCCTGTATGCAGCAAAATGCTTGATCCTGTTTATGTATCCAGTTTGTTAATCTATGTCATTTTATTGGGGAATTGAGTACATTGATGTTGAAAGATATTAAGGAATAGTGATTGTTGTTTCCTGTTATTTTTGATGATATTCTTATGTTTATGTGGTGATCTTCATTTGGGTTTGTTGAAAGAAGATTACTTTCTTGCTTTTCTAGGGTGTAGTTTCTCTCCTTATGTTGGTATTTTCCACCTGTTATTTTTTGTAGGGCTGGATTTGTGGAGAGATACTGTGTAAATTTGTTTTTGTCAACGAATATCTTGGTTTCTCCATCTATGGAGAATTGAGAGTTTTTGAATTGAGAGTTTTTCTGGGTACAGTAGCCTGGGCTGGCATTTGTATTCTCTTTATGTCTGTGTGTGATCTGCCCAGGATCGTCTAGCTTTCATAGTCTCTGGTGAGAAGTCTGGTATAATTCTGATAGCTCTGCCTTTATATGTTACATGACCTTTTCCCCTTACTGCTTTTAATATTTTTTCTTTGTTTTGTGCATTTGGTTTTTTGATTATTATGTGACCAGAGGAATTTCTTTTCTGGTCCAATGTAGTTGGAGTTCTGTGTGCTTTTTGTATATTCATAGGCATCTCTTTCTTTGGGTTAGGAAAGTTTTCTCCTATAACTTTGTTGACAATATTTACTGGCCCTTTAAGTTGGGTATCTTCACTTTCTTCTATACCTATCATCTTTAGGTTTGGTCTTCTGATTGTGTCCTGAGTTTCCTGGATGTTTTGGGTTAGAATCTTTTTGGATTTTGCATTTTCTTAGACTGTTTTGTCAATGTTTTATATGATATCTAATGCCTCTGAGATTCTCTCTTCTATCACTTGTATTCTGTTGGTGATGCTTGAATCTATGACTCCTGATCTCTTTCCTAGGTTTTCTGTCTCCAGTATTGTCTCCCTTTGTAATTTCTTTATTGTTTCTATTTCCATTTTTAGATTCTGGATGGTTTTGTTCAATTCCTTCACCTCTTTGGTCATGTTTTCTTATAATTCTTTAAGGTATTTTTGTGTTTCCTCTTTAAGGGATTCTACCTCTTAGTCTGTGTTCGCCTGTATGTCTTTAAGGGGTTTTTTATGTCCTTCTTAAAGTATTCTATCATCATCATGAAATTTGATTTTAAATCATAGTCTTGCTTTTCTGGTGTGTTGGACTAACCAGGGCTTGCTGTGGTTGGAGAACTGGGTTTTGATGATGCCAAGTAGCCTTGGTTTCTCTTGTTTGTATTCTTGCCCTTGCCTTTTGCCATGTGGTTATCTCTGGTGTTAACTGTTCTTGCTGTCTCTGACTATGGCTTGTCCCTCCTGCAAGCTTGTGTGTTAGTACTCCTGGGAGAGCTGTGTTCTCTGGGAGGAATTTAGTTATGGATAGCTGTGGAACAGGGTCAGCTCTGGTGTGCATACAGATTTCAGAAGGATTCTGTCCCCAGCTGATCCTTGATTCCTGTGTACTAGTGGCTCTGAAAGGGTCCCTTTTGGGCCAGGAATCTGAAGAGAAGTTCTGGTCTTGCTTGTGCTCACAGGTTTGTAGACACTCCTGGGAGACCATTTCTCTCCTGTTGGCAATTATGTTTGTAACTCTGTGTCACGGGATCAGCTCTTGGCACAGATGGAAACTAGAGGGCTCCTGTCCCAGGTCCCCCTTCTTTTCCTGTGTCCTGAGGGTTCTGTGTGGGTTCCTCTGAGCAGCAGTGGTGGTCTTACCTGCATTTGTAGGCTTGTATGCCCTCCTGGGAGAAGTAAGTCTCTCCAGGTGCTATTTGGGTATGGAACTCTGTGGAAGAAGGTCCTTTGGTATATCTTCTAATACAGCACACATAAAATATTAGCAATATAGTCAATTTTTATTTGAGTTTTTAATTTCAAGAGTTATAAGGAGTTATAGAAAGCAATGCATGGAGTGTGTATATGCCTGAGTTGAATTGTTCCCAAGGGTAATGTCTTGCACAGAGATTGTAAAATATCATAATTCTGATATTGACAATACAGTATTGAAACAGTACGCACATTTTAAAATTTGTCTGTTTAGATCACCAGTAAAAACAAAAGAAGATCCTTAATTACTGGCTGATATCATAAATGAAGTAAATACTGTAGCACTCTCTTGAGGACAAAGTAGTGTTAGCAGTAGATTCACTTTTTGCCCTTTGTATCAACAGACATTCTAGATGGAGGAAAAGAGAATTAAACAAACTAGCAAGCAAACAAACAAAATAGATTAAATACTTGTCCACATACACACTGGATTATATTGCAAAATCTTGAGATCTAAAATATACCTATAGATAGATAACTTCCAGTGTTATTTTTAGAATAAAATAAATAAGGATTTGTGATGGTTACACTTGACTGTCAAGGTGACAAGATTGGGAATCAATTAGATGACACAATTCTTAACTAATCTGAAAACGTATTTCCAGAAAGGTTGAACTCAGTGGGGAAGACCTTCTCCCAGTCACACCCTCCAACAGAAATATAAATTGTAATGAGGTCTGAGGTATAGAGAGGCCTAGTGGGTAGAGTTGTCCATGGCATACAGAGGCCTCTGAAATTGAGATGTCTCTTGCATAGAGAGAACAGAGGTATGGAGAAGACTGAGGTACAGAGAAGTCAGAGGTAGAAAGAGTGGTCTGAGGTAAATAAATGACTGTGGTACAGAGAGTTCTGAGGTAAAGAGAGGCCAGAGGTAAAGAGATGACTGTGGTACAGAGAGGTCTCAGGTATAGACAGATCTAAGGTGTAGGTAGGTCTGTAGTATAGAAATGATGCTGGCTTACTAGGTGACTCTTACTGACAATGTCTTTCTCCCAAACTGATGTGGTTACTCCTTCTGTGGTTATCCTCTGCTGACATCTGACTCTAGCTTCTTTAGTCTTTCAATGTCAATTGAAGATAAATGACTCTATGGGAATGTCCTAGGCTTTTAGTTCATGACTGGGACAGCCAAGATCCTATCTTATGAACAGAGAAGCTTTTGGGTTTTCAGTTCACCCTGTAGCATGTCAGGCAATGCAATAAATACCTTTTTTCATATATGGCTACATCCCACCGGTTCTATTCTCTAGACAACCTAACTTAACACAGAGGTATGTGACAAAATGTATCATTAGCAGAAGGAAAAATAGCATTGTTCAAGAGCACTGAATTCCATTTGTTGTATTTGATAAAGTAAGTTGAAAGTATAGAAATCACCACATTGCCACACATATACTTATTAATAAGATCACTGACTGATAGGGTTCTTGACTCCTGTAAAGCAAATTCTATTTAAAAAGTGACCACAAATTCTATTATATCTAAAGTTATTCTGTAATTATGCACCTGTTGGGGTCTTCCTCTGACTATATGTATGGATTTCTCTGTTTAGAATCCTGTCTGTTTCTATTTCCTTCACAGCAGGCTCATTTAACTGCCAGGCAACAAAGACCTATTCCTCCCAGTTGCAGTCTAGAGATCACTCTTACCAGAATAAGGGTACCTTCATACAGAATGCAAGCTGATCCTCAGACACATAAATTCTTCAGCCCACCCTCATACAGCAGGCAAGCTCCTATGCAGAGGAATGTTTGGTTATAGTTGTTGTCACACAACCAAAAAAAGCCTACATGGCACCAGGAAAACGAGCTCCTTCTCTCTATTCATTTCCTGTGACTCATACTTTTTTGAACAAGTTCCCTACAACTTGGTCAAATGGGTCAATTTACAAATATATGTTTATTTCTTAAATACTATGAACAAGGAGTAAAAATTCATATGTTATAATGTGACAATTCCATGATTCAAACAAATAAAATTAAGCTTATCACTCACATATTAACATTTATTGACTAGAAAAGAATGAGTCAAGACACTTTATTTATACCTCAATTCTTTCTTCCCTTGAGATAATCAACTTTACAACTAATACAGAAATCCATACATAATAAGTTATTTTAAGCAAAAATAAATAATTGTTTTACAAAAGAATTTCACTATACAGTTTATTAGTTTCCATAACAATTTTCAATGACTATCCAAATGAGTTAAGTGTAAGTTCATGTGTTCTTCTATCATTCTGTGTTCTAGGAAAGCTCCTTAGCACTGTGCCCCAGAAACAGAAAGTGTTGCTCACACAGGAGAAGCAGACACTCCACCTGAGAACAAACTAGACTCAACCCCTCACTATCTTCTTGGCCTTCAGGTACTCTGGGTTGGAACATGATCTCAGAGTGCATAATAAATTTTAGTATATACTACTTTTAGAAAATGCCATTACTATTTTCGTGGTGTGAATGTGTCACTTCACAAGAAAATGAGGAAATAACTGTCATGTTACACACAGAGCTCAAGTGGCAAGATGTTTTATTGGGAAAAGATGCTTGCCCCCAAATGCATCAACCTAAATTTCATCTCTAGGCCTACAATAGTGAAAGAGAACAAAGCCCTACAAGTGAATTTCTGATCTCAAGAAACAATAAACACACAGCACATTCAAACTCTACATGTTATGGTAGTTAAATGTTTTTGAAGAAGAAAATACTAGAAAACTCTATTCAATTCACAGATGATTCTTAAAGGGTATGTAGACAAAGAGATGGGAAGGAAGGGTTGGAGGACTAGATCCTCATATAAGAACCTGATTTACCACAGTGAGCCTCAAAGCATACTCACAGTCAAGTTTAAAGAGGGGAGGGGCCAACCTCCACTGGATAAGGCTGAAGGTAAAATGCATACAAGTTATATTCAATAATTGGGAAAGGGCAAATTCCCTGCATTCGGGAGGAAGTATTATCTAATAAGTAGTGAGACAACAGGTTTTTATGGATCTGAACTGAGGTGGACATAAGCTCCTGGGACTAAAAACGAGACTTTGAACAAAGTGTAGCTTAACATAGCCTTCTCTCCTAAAACAACAAAGTTCCATACATACTGACATTAGAATCAGGTGTTGGTTGGCACATTCTTTTCCCAGAACTCCACTGTGAATACCATACATAGTGACAAAGCACTCAGCTCTTGCCATGTCTTAACAACATTTTCTGAACGACAACAAAATGCTAAAGATAAATTGGGATAGACAACAACTCAGGCTGGTGTGCAAATTAAATCCTAATTAAACCACTTAAATATCTGAATAAATATAGCTCAAATTGTAATGCCAATTAGCATCTTGTTTATCAGTCATTATCATAAAACAAAGAGCAATTATAGCCATGCTAGCTTAATAAGGTCATAATTAAAGAAAATTGCTTATCACAAAATAAAAAGAAAATATCATAGTGAGATTCAGCATTTGGCAGAGACGGTATAAAATGATTGAGCCCATAAGAAATCACTTAGTTCATAGAAAGTACTATAAACAAACATCATTTTACAATAGTGTGAAAAATATGCACTTTTTGAAATAAAATGAAGCAGGAATTCTATTTATTTTTCTTTTCATTCTAATTTTACAAGAGATAATTATTAGGATCCTATTTGAATACCTTCTCATTATCACTTTTGTCTTTGGTACCTCATCATTCAAAGTGGTCAACACCAACACTAAGTTCTCCCTCTAGGCCAAATCTACCTTCCTCATGGCCTGTGAGTTCAAGTATCACACTGCCACCTGGTGCCTAGTAACCACTTCCATCTTCTAGAGCACTGGTTTTCAATCTGTGGGTCTCGATCTCTTTCCACAGGCATCACCTAAGACCCTTGGAAAACACAGATATTCACATTGATTCACAACACTAAAAAATTACAGTTATGGAGTAGCAATGAAAATAATTTTATGGTTGGGGGTCACTACAACATGAGGAACTGTGTAAAGGATCTCAGCATTCAGAAGGTTGACAACCACTGCTCTAGAGTCTTGGTCACTTATGGCCTATTCCTTTCCCATTAGATCCCATTCTATTTATCATTGGTTGCCTTTCATTCATCAGCATTTCCATGAAGGAAAATAGACTCCAAGGAAATAGCCATATCTATTATCTCTATGGACCTCCATCTACTCTTTACTACACAGAGAATGGACACCCCTGTGAGAACCTCTTTCCTCGTTACCCTTTGTCTTCATTATGTTCCCACATCTGTGCTTAGCCTAGTTCCACAGAATGTAATAATCCTCTAATTTCAAGTTTTTAAAAATTTCTCATTTTATTTTACTCTTGGGTTCCAGAGGAGGAGGAGAAGGAAGAGAAGTTGAAGGAGGAGAAGGTGGTAGTGGTGATGGTGGAAGAGATGGAGTCATAGCAGGAAGAGAATTAAGTCTAGAAGAGGAAGTTTACTGTGGATTTTCCAGGTGAGCTTTGAATGCATTTTCAATTGTCATTATAAAACAAGGAGGGAGGTCAAGGATATTTGGCACATACAGTAGCACACACAAAAATGCAAGAAGAGAAGAATGAAGAGAAAGAAGAAAGAAAAGAAAGAAAAGAAAGAAAGAGAGAGAGAAAAAGAAAGGAAGGAAGAAAAAAGAAAGGAAGGAAGAAGGAAGGAAGGAAGAAAGGGAGGGAGGGAGGAAGGAAGGAAGAAAGAAAGGGAGGAAGAGAGGGAGGAAGGAAGGAAGGAAGGAAGGAAGGTAGGTAGATAGGTGACAGTGAAGGTTGAGATCAAGGTAATGTGGGCAAAGCCAAGAAGATTCTCTGAACAACATTCCTATGGTAAGCAATGTGACCAATGTCTCACCTTGAACTTCTGATTGTGGAATTATGGTAGAATACATACATTTCTGTTGTCTTTAGACACTCAGAAAAGCTTTGGAAGGGAGTAACATGGTGAAGTAGAAACTTCTGGTTTCTTTAGAAAGTCAGTTATGTCAAATGATGTTTTGCTGGGGTATACAGGTGAAAGGATATCTTGCTAAAGCAGACATGTGAAAGAATATTTTCCTGAAGCAGACACAGGTAAAAGGATGTTTTGCTATAGCAAACATGTGAAATGACGTGTGATGAAGGAGTATACATTTGATCCCACAGACAGTAAAAGAGGAACATTGGTTTGGTTTGGTTTGCTTTGATATTCTTCACTAACAACTTGTGTGTATTGGTCTACCTTATGTAGCATTGTTGAGCTCTGTCCACTCGTGGCAAAACAGCCTTTGAGAGGAACTCACCAAGGAACTTCTTGTGATGTTCCTTCAACTTATTTCCCCTTCAGGACCCTTGGGCTAGTTGGCAAGCCTTGTGGTTTCTTCAGGATTGAACTACAGCTGCTTGTTTGTTTGTGGTATCTGCAGGCTGAGAGGACTGGACTGTAGCTGCTGAGTTGTATTTGGTGTTTGGTAAGTGACTGAACTGTTCTCAAAGAAGATTGAGCTCACCAGCAAAGAACCTTTGCTAAACAGATCAATTTCCCCATATTCTAATACCTGTTTTCTTCCACTGACTTTGGTTGGTGGTGGTCAAGAGGAGAGGTTGAACTTTTATTAAAATAGGCTACAATCTTTTGCCTACAAGTGGGAATGGATTTCACTCTGAATTGTATAGATTCATGTTTAATACATAAGAAAGAGAAGAAAAAGATAGCTGAAAATCAGACCATAACCATTGTGTGAGTTTTGCCTCCCTATGCCAAGGTTTAGTAGCAAAAAGGAGCAAGATACCTGGACTACCTTTAACCAACCTTCTAAAGAGTACATTCATTTAGTCCTACTACCACCACCACCACCACCCAAAAAAAAAAAAAAAGATAGGAAAGGAGGGAGCAAGGAACCACTATCATTTACCTGACAATTTTGTCACACTCATGTTCACCATTTACAGTGTACTAGAAAGAGGTAGAAATGAGGAAATCTCCTTCTTCAGTAAGTATCTCATAGGAATCTAAAAGCCTCCTCATTGATTGTATGTAGTTTTTTTTTTTCTCATTGCAGTAAATGCTTTACTGACAGCTTTATTGACAGCAATTATTTAATGTTTACATTCACTTCCTAAACTGGGTTTTGCTGTTGATGCTGTTCATCTCTGCATCCTGAGGTGGGCGGAGGGCAACTTCCTGAGAATGTATTGCTAGCAAGTGGCAGAGAAAGGCTTTTCTTCTTCCCTTAATCAGTATTCTGTACAGACTTTCACGGGTTAGATTTTCCTTTCAAGTTAATGAATTTCATTAACCATAACTGGTTTAAATTGAATTCCACATGATACAATAAGTGAATTTCTTTAATACATCATTTTCCCCTATGTATGCAATAATAAACCCTCTTATTTAATGAAAGAATACTAAATTCATTAATTGAAATTGTAAGTTAAAAATTTTTGCATTTTTATTTTGGCTTAAAGTATCTAGGTGTATCCCTAGTCACTAACTAGGCACAAAATGCTTCGATTACATATTCTGCTGATAAATACTTTGCTGTAATTATTACACAGAATAGATCCAAAATTTACTCATCCATTTCAATCTCTCCCTCTTTCTCTCTCTCTCAAGATGAGAAAAACATGAATGTGGCAGGATTTTTTTTTCTGTCTAATTTCATTAAAATATTAGTGCAACAGGTGTCGAACCAACGTGTTGAGCAAGAATACACTAGAAATTTAAGATTATTAGCCTGAGAGTTAGAATTTTATTTTATGATTTTTATTTTTCAAGTAGCTCTAGATGAGTCACATGTACTCAAGCATGGGAATTGAAACAACACAGGCTCTGAAGTCCCCTGATGTGGGGAGTTGCAGGCTGTTCTGACTTAGAAGGAAAATGAAGTTGCTGACTTCTTAGTGCAGAGATGGATTGAACTGTAAATTTATAAAATTGGAATTATTTGCTTTTAGGGAAGATTTATACAAAGATTCTGTCTGAATCATGTGAGGATTTTCGCCTGTGGTTTGAAACTAGGATAGGGAAAATTAGTCACTGACTCCAAGTAATGAGAACAGCGATAAATACCTTCTATGATCAGGTATCAGTTATGAATGTCTGTAGCTCCAGGCAGAGAGCCAAACAGATATAAGGTATAACAAGACTGCTGCTCTAGACAGAGAGCCGAACAGTAAGATGGTATGAAGATTGCTTTCTATGCCTCACCAGATAATCAATTTCTGTCTAATGTGGGCTCCACAGGGATCTTGAGTTTTTATCCTGCTTGGCAAAATAAAAAAGGCCTAAGAATAGGCACATACAGTATTTTAGTTTACTTCATTTGTTTTGGATTGTTTTAACTTTCAAAATGGGTGTGATTTTGAGTTTTGTGGCTTTATTATTCTTCTGGAACAGAGGGCAGGATACAAGCTTTTTTTGCCCACTGATTGAAGGATATGCTATTTTAGGATAAAAGCTTTTATCTTTGTGTGTTTAGAAAGGTTGGTTAGGGTTTTTACAGCTTCCAGAGGTAATGAATCAGATATAATGAAGGGAGACACCCAGAGAACTAGATTACAGAGAATCAAACAAAAAACGTATCTTCATGATCCTAAAATTTTGTTTTGAGATTTGTGTATTACAGAATATACAGCCTTGGTGAGTCTCCTCTTCAGACATGCTGAACTGTACTACTTGCACTCCTGATGTCTTGGATTTTTAGCTATAGCCAGTCAAGACACAGACATCAGAGACTAAATTGATCATTGGTATGGCCTTCTTAAGCCCAACCAATTCCCCCATTTTCCCTACCTTTCTTCCCCTCAAAATATCTCAATGCCCATATTCAGCTTGAAGAAGTTATGAAGCGTCATTGCCCTAGTTCCCTAGGCTTTGGGGCTGGAGGTGGTTATTATAGGTTGTCTTTCTAGGGAATGTAGAAATAGTTATAATTGGAACAGAGAGGAAATAGAATTGATTGCATAACCATAGAATCTTTATAATTGTTACTACGTTGAAGTCATAATTTCTTATTTTGGTACAGAATTCATTTTGATGCAAAATCTAGGTTTTCATTGGTATAAATTTCTTCTATTGATACAAAAATTTTTAAAGTGCAGGGCTTAGCTGGGCAGTGATGGCACATGCCTTTAATCCCAGTAGTTGGGAGGCAGAGACAGGTGGATTTCTGAGTTCGAGGCCAGCCTGGTCTACAGAGTTAGTTCAAGACAGCCAAAGCTACACAGAGAAACCCTGTCTCAAAAACCAGAAAAAAAATGTGCAGGGCTTAGACCCAGTCCTACTATTATTATAAACTGATCTGAGATGTGTAAGCCTGTGAGTTGAGGGCCAAATTGCAAATTCATGACTCTGAGTTTATTGTTAGTGTGTTTTCAGTTATTTTAAAGAGAAATAGCTGATAGTTGTTAATGAAGAACACTCCAGATTACTTTTCCAAGATAGTTGGTTTTCAAAAACCTCAGAAATCCACAGAATGTGACATTTATTGTTATTTATTCACTTGTTGAGACAATCCTGCTCCTCACAGCTTCCCATTCATGGGTTCAAAGAAACAGCAGAGAATCGCACCTCCAGGTGAGGCTGCACATTTGTGGCCAGGTCACCACTGGGCAGAAATTGCCTCATTTCATCTACAGACAAAATACTGTCCAGAAAAAAAGGACAATTTGCAGGTAAGAACAGCTTAGTTCTGCCAAGACAGAATAGGTTAATCCTTAAAGTTCTTGTTTCTCTAACGTATGTAAAATAATCCTGGGCCAGAGGCTGAAGACATACTCCAATTTCCTGACTTACTGGGGCTGTATAGGTAGGCAGGTGTCTCTACAGTTTGTCTCAGTTCTGGAAGCTGTGTTAGGCTTCCTATATATTTTCAGTTAATGTTGGTCATTCTCAGATTTATGATGGGGTTGAAGATTTATAGTCCCATAGCCAGCCCAGGCTATTTACATTGAGAGAACAGATTTGAGAGCATAGTTTTCAGATGGCAAACAATCTAATGCCAGGACATACGTCAAGTAAAATTATAAGTCTTTTAAGCTAGGACAGATGACATTGTTCTATCTCAATGACAAAAATGATGAACTGGGTGTGCTCAATTTATTTGACAGAAAGTTTTTTTTTTTATTGTTGTTGTTTTTTGTTTAGCTAAACAGAAAGGGTGATATATAGCAGGATTTTTCCCTGTCCAATTACATTAAAATATTAGTGAAGCAGGAGGCCTGTGATTGGACAGGGAAAAGGGGGGCAGAGCAAAGAGTTGCAGGGACAGAGAGCATGGCTCAGAGGAGAGAGGAGAAAAGCAAGATGGAGGATGGACAGGAAGAAGATCCTGTCCCTGTGTGGTTTTAAATAGTCACGCGTAGTTATGAATATCATATAGGGATAGAATAATTGGCATAACTTGTGTGATCTAGGGGGGCAGATTGTATCATTATCTATGGCTTTGAAATTATTGTATGGCCATCTTGTGAATTGAGAATTTGTTTATATAAACCGGACTGGCTAATTATAAACTTTGAGAGTTTTGATTTACTTGGTTATTGGAATATGGGACCGCCAACTACATGGAGTTTATGGCTTAGAAGGAACTAGCAGATCTAGATACAAGCGAACTAGAGCTGGGAACACAGCAATTGGTCACTGTGGGGACGATCTAGAGACAGAGGTAGCAATATTGTGTCGGGGCAGATAATCGCCTGAGGTAGTGCAGGAACTTGCAGGTCCTTTTTAATATTTTCCTCAACAGGTGTCACCCAAGGTAGACTGTAATGAAGCGATATTTGAATGGTGCCTTACACTGCTTTAAAATGTATTTTGTTTTCCCTTTTTCCATCTTTTTGTAGAATGTTTTTACTGTCTTTCTTGCTCAAAACTAATCATTATAGACTGAGTCACATATTCCACAGTTCTTATGCTAAAGTTCCAAGTCCCAAGATGACTGTACTTGAAGCCAAAAATCTCAGGAAAGGTGATGAAAGTTAGGTGTGCTGATAAGGGTAAAGCTCTCATCTGGACAGTAGGATTAATGTCCTTATGCAAAGGACCTCAGAATCTCCCTCTCTCTACAAAAGTAAAAAGGAAAGGTCATGTGAAAGGCTCAGCAAGCAGGTGACCCAGTGCTAGTCAGAAATGCTGCCTGACCAGAAATCTAGATTTGACTGCTCTTTGACCTTGACTTTGGCAGCCTTGTGGGAATGGATGGGTGCTGCTGAAGCAGCTATGTCCACAAGGTTTTGTTGTGGTACCCTAAAGAGACTGGTACACTGACTTAGTAACAATTTCCTAAGCGATGTATCACTCAGGTTCAGAGAAGCACCATTTATTAAATATTTAAAGAGACAAAACCCAATTACCTTCATATGTTGTTGCATCACAGAATATTTAATTAAGTTCTACAGGTGTGCACATACATTTGGATATAAAGGCAACATGTCTTTGTGAGTACTGATGTGTATACTGGTGAAGGAACCTAAGAGTCTGGCAATGGTTGAGGGTATTAGTCACTGAGATTGATTCAGGTTCCACCCTAACTTAGTTAATCTCAATTTTAGGAAAATAAAGCCCCTGGTGTGTTGCTGCTCATCTGTTAAAGCATATTTTATGTTGTTTCCATAACACTTCAAGCCAAACCTGCACTGCCAAGATGAAAACATCAACCCTAGACAAAGGAATGATGTAGATTTTGTGGAGTGTGAGATTTACACAATGAAGATGCCTCTGTAGGAAAAGCAACACCAAATTGGGACTATAACATTAAATTTTAGGGCCTTATATTGGGCCAATCAAGGGACCTGAAGTTTAAGACTTATTAGTATCAACATGAGTCTGTCTCTTTAAACCACATTCCTCTCCCTTTTGTGATGATTTGAGCTTCACTTGTATTGTACTCTGCTGCTGTTCACTCAATCAATCAGCAAATGTTCATTGAATACCTCCTTTAGCCCACACACTACTCTAAAAGCAAGGAAACCAAAGCCAGAGTCTTCAGCACTATGGAGTTTATGCTCTTGATGGAAGGCAGAGCATGAATTAAGGAAAAGATTTCAGGTAAAAATGTATGAGAATACTACACACTTCCTACCAAGGCATATTTTAAAACTGGCTGCTTTTAAACTCACTTCTCTGTTGAAAATGAAAAGTGCCTTTGGAATAGAATGTTTTCAACAACACAAGAACCCTGCTGTGTCCTGACACACATCAGGCTGTTGAGAGCTCCTGAGGGCATTTCTTGCTTAGAAAAAGACTTTCCCATTTAACCTGGCAATTCTGTGCTGTGGTCCTTTATGCAATGAGGCTTCAAACTGGGCAATTTGCTTGAATTCTCCACAAATAGAAAAATGTACCCCTCAAGTTTCCTATGGAAATCATCATATATGAACTTCTCTTAGAAAAAGAATTCAAAAGGATATAGTAAAAGTCAGTTAAGGAAAAATAAGATACTAGAAAACATTAAAGTGAATTTAATGTAATAGACTATTGTAGTTTGTACAAATGTAAGCTATAATTATGTTAAAGACGGTGCCAACATAAGTATAGCCAAAAGCTTGAGATATGTATATTACTTAGTAAAAGACATATGAGTTATATTTCTGTAGTGATTTTTACAAATTGCTTTTAAATTTGGCATCATATAATAAGCAGGGATTTGGATACTTTAAAGTCTTAACAGTTATTTTTTAAAAAATAAAATAAAAGTCTTCTTCTTTTTCTTCTCCTCCTCCTCCTTCTTCTTTTTTTTTTTTTTAAATGACCACCTACAGATGCATGCTGCCCAAAGCCTCTACATCTTAGGAGATATGGACTGCTGCAATCTCTGTCAAATCTATAATGGTTAAGTCCCTCAAACAGACAACAGGATTAACTTCTTCATTGATCTTTTACTGTTTAACACAAAAGAGAAATGACTAAAATAGGGAAATAAAAAGAGGCAACATTATCATTGCCTACCTCAAATTCAGTTGGCGATGAAAATGAAAGCCAGCACTGTTGAAAGTAAGTCTAGTTGCTGATTTCATAAGAAAAATACCAAGTATTTTAAACTTTTCATGGGACACAACATAATCTGGGAACTGTAATTCTATCAGAAGATAGTAAGTTATTATTTTTAAGGATAATTGTTGACTTAATAATACAAAATAAAGCCCATAGGAAACATAAACTTGCTGAATTCATGTTTACTATTTTATGTTTATTCAATGGTGCATTTAGATTCCTTCCCTTGAGATTATAACTTTCTTCAGGCATTTTCAAGACAGCAAATCACAAAAAGACTCACAACTCCATATTTTGTTTATATGTCCGAAATAAAGCGAGGCTAGCTTGTTTAAGCAAATGACCTCAAGAGCTTCACTGACCTTGGTAATGACCTAGCACCAATAGCAGTCGATGTTCAATGTGTGGCTAATCTGAAATTGCTTAAAGTATAAACTACACAGCTGACTTGGAAGACTAACCATCACTAAAATCGTTCTAAAAGAAATCCAATAATTATAACAATATTTATTTCACACCAAAATCAAGTTTGCATACATATTGTATTATATAAATATTTTTAAAACGAATCTCTACCTTTCTTTACTTAGGTGGCTAACAAGTTTGTTCACAGTGTGATTTTCTCTTCCTTTCTTTCTTTCTTTCTTTCTTTCTTTCTTTCTTTCTTTCTTTCCTTCCTTCCTTCCTTCCTTCCTTCCTTCCTTCCTTCCTTCTTTTTCTTTTTCTTTTTCTTCTTCTTTTTCTTTTTCTTTTTCTTTTTCTTTTTTCTTTTTCTTTTTTGATAAATATGATTCAGAGTGGCAAAGGTTGGATTCAATGTCAGCCAAGAGCTCTGAATTCCAAAACCCAACTGGAATGCTTAACATTCTTTTCCAAATTACATTGCAAACTTTATTTTTATTTGATGTATGTATATGTACATGTGAATGTAGATGTTTATGTGCATGTGTGTGTATATGTATGTACAAATGTATGTATGTATACATCTGAGTGTGTATGTACACTTGATCAACAGAATGCATATAGAAGTTAGAGGAGTCATTTATCTACTTCCACTGTGTGGACACTAGGGACTGAACTCAGATATGAGTTTGCTGGTAGGCAACTCCTCTGAGAGATCTTGCCAGATGCCATTAGTCTTAACATGTACAAATATGTCTTCTAGATCTACCTCTTCCTTGTTCCTATCACTTAGTGCAGACATTATTTTATATGTTTGAATGTGTATGTGAGTGTGACCCACACATATACATTCCACATTATTATACTTTGTTCTTTAATGAGCCAAGGTCCATCTGTTCCTATTCTGTAAGGGTGTTGGGATTCTACTTATCAGGAATTCCTCAAAATAACACAGGACACTTCCCTCAGGGCAAGATGTTTAATGTACTCTCATCTATAAACCTTGCCATATGGGATAACATTTATTAATTATAGTATTAGGGTATTGATTGCCTGGGTCATATACAGCCTGCTATTTAATATATGGTTTTTTCAATCTGCTCTAAAATATTTTAAAATATGAGCAGATTTTCAAATGACCTCAAACTCTATTTTAAAGGTATATGAATGCACAGCAACTTTATGCACAACAATTACGGCTGTCACATACTGGGACTGATCACTGGTCACCACATCATGGAGGAGGACTACAGACAACATTTATGTTTACACATTGGATCTCAGAGGTTGTGCCATTCCATGAGGGTCATTTATCACTTCTCAAATCATGATAATGTTTTTCTCCCCTGAAGTATTCCTTTTCAATGACTTGCCAAGGAAGAGAAGGTAGCTAACTCATTAGCTCTGTGTACAAAGATTTGCCAACCAATAGCTGCTTAAAGGTATTTACTCTTGTGAAAATCAAAATCTCCAAGTCTTCAAAGTTTCTAAGCTGGATTGTCATGGTCTTTACACAGACACACTGCATATTTAAGGAGACTTAACACATGGAATATGTTAAAAATAAAAGTAGTTAAACATTTATCTAAACTATTTCAACATGTTTTTTTATCAGACCTCAAATTTATCAATAGTATACAGAATATAATAGTTTCATATAGGTGATATGTTTCCATTAATCTTGTTGGTTTTTAAGAACTAAATTTAGAAAATATGAGTGTCTTAGATTAATATACATCCCCAACCAAAAGAAGAAGACAAAAACAAACCAACCAACAAACAAATAAAATAGGGCATATGAATCCATCTTTGTCTACTGCCATCCAGGAGTTAAATTATCATAATGTTTCAAAAGGTTGAGTCTTACAAGTTGGTAATTGAGTGTACATACTGGTTTTTATGGTATTGGAATATTTGTTCTAAGATCTGAACACACAGAAAACCATAAATTTATTCTTAAAAGTCAAATTAAAAGTTACTTTTCAGTCAAAACTTTAATTAGTGTAATATCAGAGAAACTGTACCCTTACTAAAGAGTATAAAATCTGTCTTTCACCTTTAAACTATGTGTTAAAAATAACTTGTCTAATACACTTTATCTAAACTAAGTTCTAGGATAGAACAGCAACAGTCAGTGTTTGACAAATGAAACAGAATCTTAAAAGTATCTTAAAATAAATAATCAACAATGGCAACAACCAATGAAGTAACCCTGGGTTACAGAAGGCCATGATCAGGGCACTTCTGTGCCTTGTATTTGTTCATAAGTATATGTTGTGGATAGCCCTGGGGCTAATTATATTTGAGGTTATATCTGTTCTCCTGTGGTTGTGAACAAGGAATAAGTCATCACTCAGGTGATTTCCTGTAAACCTGCTTCCCACCCTAATTTGTAAAATAAAGGAGAGCTGATGATTGGGCTGATAAAAGGGAAGGTAGAGCAGAAGTTGAGGGAGAGAAGAAGGAGAAAATGGAAGAGGGAGAGGACACAGAGGAGGAGGAAGAAGGAGAAAAGTGGAGAAGAAGCACATGGCCTGGAGAAACTGCAAGTTCTAAGAGGTCTCATAAGCTGTGGAAGATGGTGGAGTAGTGGTAGATCTGCCCAATCTAGGCGCACAGCATGTAATCATATTAACTGTGTTGTGTTTTCTTTGCCTGGGCATATTTGGGTGGAGATTTACCGCAACAATAGCCAAATCATAAGGTTTTATTCAGGACTGTGCCATAGCATTTACTGCTGCTGTCGCCCAGTTCTTTTTTATCCCCCAATTCAACATTTTCGTTGTTTATTATTAATTATTATTATTATTATTATTATTATTATTATTATTTTCATTAATTTATTTTTAAAATTTATTTACATTTCAAGTGTTCAAACCCTTATCCGGTTTCCCCCTCCTAGAAAATCCCATCCTATTCCCCCTCCCCCTGCTTCTATGAGGGTATTCCTGTACCCACCCACCCACTCCTGCCTCCCCACCCTCGATTCCTCTACGCTGAGGCATCTATCCAGCCTTCATAGGCCCAAAGACCTCTCCTCCCATTGATGTCTGACAAGGCATCCTCTGCTACATATGCAAAAGGAGCCATGTGTACTCCTTCCTTGGTGGCTTAGTTCCTGGGATCTCTGGGGGGTGGGGATAGGGTTGGTTGATATCGTTGTTGTTCTTATGGGGTTGCAAACTCCTTCATCTCCTTCAGTCCTTTCTCTTGCTCCTATATTGGGGGCCCCACACTTAATGCAATGTTTGTTGCAAGCATTCGACTCTGTATTTATAAGGCTCTGGCAGGGCCTCTCAGGAGACAGCTATATCAGGCTCCATTCAGCAAGCATTTCTTAGGATCCACAATTTTTGCAGAAATTGGGGACTGTATCTCAGATGAATCCCCAGGTGAGACAGTCTCTGGATGGTCTTTCCTTAAGTGTCTGCTCTGTACTTTGTCTCCATCAAGTCCAAGTAGATGAAGGACCTCCACATAAAATCAGACACACAGAATCTAATAGAAGAGAAAGTGGAGGAAAGTCTCAAACACATGGGCACAGGGGGAAAGTTCCTGAACAGAACCCCACTGGCTTAAGCTCTAAGATCAAGAATTGACAAATGAGATCTCATAAAATGGCAAAGGACACTGTCAATAGGACAAAATGGCAAACAACAGACTGGGAAAAGATCTTTACCAATTCTACACCTGATATATATATATATATATATATATATATATCAAAAAGTTAGACTCCACAGAACCAAATAACCCTAATAGAAAATGGGGAAGAGAGCTAAACAGAGAATTCTCAACTGAGGAAACTGGAATGGCTGAGAAGCACCTAAAGAAATGTTCAACATCAGGGAAATGCAAATCAAGACAACCCTGAGACACCACCTCACACCAGTCAGAATGGCTAAGATAAAAATCTCAGGTGACAGCAGATGCTGCTGGCAAGGATATAGAGAAAGAAGAACACTTCTCCATTGCTGGTGGGATTGCAAGCTGGCACAACTACTCTGGAAATCATTCTGGTGGTTCTTAAGAAAACTTGGACATAATATTACCTGAGGACTCAGCAATACCACTCCTGGTCATATATACTCAAAAGATTCTTCAACATATAACAAGGAAACATGCTCCAATATGTTCATAGCAGTCTTATTTATAATAGCCAGAAGCTGGAAAGAACCATATGTCCTTCAACAGAGGAATGCAGAAAATATAGTACATTTACATAATGGAGTGCTACTCAGCTATTAAACATGATGAATTCATGAAATTCTTAGGCAAAAGGATGGAACTAGAAATTATTGTCCTGAGTGAGGTAACCCAATCACAAAAGAACACACATTGAATGCACTCATGAATAAGTGGATATTAGCCCAAAAGTTCTGACTACGTAAGATACAATTCACAGACCAAATGAAGCTCAAGAAAAATGAAGACCAAAGTGTGGGTGCTTTGGTCGTTCTTAGAAAGGGCAAGAATATACTCTCAGGAGCAAATATGTTGTACAGTTCTTAATGGAGTCTCCATGTACTCAGGATTCAGCCCATACTCTGACAGAATTTGGAGGGTTGATGCTTACTGCAGCCAGGTTTACTGACACGTGGTGCAGTACAGGATCAACCCTAAAGGCCATTGTTGCTTTTTGAGTCTTTCATGCATTCCTGTAAACTTTGCTTAAATTAAATTCCAATCAGTTCTCCCTCTACTCCTATTTTCTTTTTAAAAATCAAGAACTATTTTAAAATCCTTTTCTTCTCAATTTAGTGACTTAGCTAGTGAATTCTTCTTGTTTTTGGTTTTTGTTTTTCGAGACAAAGTTTCTCTGTATAGCCCTGGCTGTCCTGGAACTCACTTTGTAGACCAGGCTGGCCTCGAACTCAGAAATCTTCGTGCCTCTGCCTCCCGAGTGCTGGGATTAAAGGCATGTGCCACCATGCCCAGCTGAATTCTTCTTTTTATATAAATGTATACTTTATTTCATCTAGTATATTTTCCACAGTAGGTGCTGTATAAGCATACTTCACCTTAGGTAGCTCTATAAACAGAATGCAAACCTACCAATCATTCCTTCCCTTCTTAAAGTGCATAATGCAGACTCTTTCTGAAGGCTATTTTCCAAACCTTAATTTCTTCTTTGGACCCTTGCATTAAATAGGAGAAATAAAAATAGGCACTACTGTTTAAAATACTGACCAGTGCACTCACTGAGGAGTTTTCTCAAAAGCCATCATGACGTGTCTGCCACAGAATTATGCATTGGATAAATAAAAGAATTTGAAAACAAAAACCAAAATATTACACTTTATTATATTTACTGAATTAAAGACGTACCATAAGTACCATTGCAATCATTCATTGTAAGCTTTGGGTAATCAAGCAAGCAAGCAAACAAACAAATCAGTGTTCACCAAAAAGTCAAAAAGAAAAATTGTAGGCTGGTGGTTATTTGCCCATAACAGCATAAATCAGAATAAAGTCAGATTTTCCAGGAAGGATCAGTGAGAGAAATGAACAGGTAAAACACACAGAAACACACCAGCATTTGTAGGACATATAAGAGAGCAAACCAAAGGCACTCAGCAACACAGAGCAGTTCTAGATATGGAGCCAATGTTTACTTTTAAAGCAAAATCATTTTTAACCACACATACTGCCTTTGCAGATAGGTCATAAAATATTACCTTTCCCTTCAGGCATCCTGTTTATATTAACTGGATCCTCTGAACATTTTCAGATATTTCTCATTTCTTTCACTGATAACAGTCAGAAAGAAATAAAACATAAAACATTTTATTGGATATTATATTTATTTAAATTTCAAATGTTATCCTGATTTTCTCTCTCCCTGCTTCTATGAGTGTGCTCCCCCACTCACCCTCTTACTCCCAACATATTTTAAGGCTTTCTCTAATCGTGCTTCTCCAAAGAAGTTAAAATAAGAACAGTTTTAGTTTTGGGTTTTTCTCTACTGTCATTTCAAACCCATCATCTGGGAGAGTTGAGACAGAAAATTAGTATCCCTTAAGTGAAGAGAAGGCTTCACACCATAGTTCGGTTGGAGGAGACTACCAGGCCTAGTGCCTTCACCAGAATGGCTCAGTGGGGCTATGGCATGGTTTCAGATAAGAAGAGGCACTGAAGAGGAAAGGGATTGGGGACATTTAGGATGTTTATAGAACATCATCATGAAGAGAAACAGCAAAATGCCCGGAATTTGCTGTAGGGCAGGGGAAAGTGATCTGAGCATGTGTCTTGGCCAAGAAGAGGGAGCTAACAAGAGAAGAAAGTTAGAAATGGGAGGGAAATGAAGACTAGAGACCCAGGTCATGAGTTAATGTCATAGAAAAAGTAGGACCATGCAAAGAAAAGAGACCAAAGAAACTATACAGCCAGAGCAAGATGACTGGCACAAAGCAACACAATAAGAAATTACCACCTCCTTAATTCATCCAAACATCAAAGCTAGTCCTACTGTTATTGCTGGTAGGGTTGATTGTTAACCTTCACTCAATTATATTTCTTCAGGGAAGTGATATAAGATGTCTCTTTTTATATCGCTCTACCTTTTCATTTACGATCCATCCATCACCCATGGTCATCAATCCATATCATGATCTAATGCTAAGCCACATCAAATGATGGTACAAATATGTTGGTTTTTTTTCTTTCTTTTTAATTAGATATTTTCTTTATTTACATTTCAAATGTTAACCCCTTTCTTCCTTTCACCTCTGAAAACCCTCTATTCCATGCCCTCTCCCCCTGCTCACCAACCCACCCACTCCGTTCCCTGTCCTGGTATTCTCATATACTAGGGCATTGAGCCTTCACAGGAGCAAGTACCTCTCCTCCCATTGATGACTGACAAGGCCATCCTCTGCTAAAAATGCAGCTGTAGTCATGGGTACTCTTTGGTTGGTGGTTTAGTACCTGGGAGCTCTGGGGGTACTGGTTGGTTCATATTGTTGTTCTTCCTTATTTTCTTATTTGAATTAGATTTTGCACGAATCCTTTCCTAATCACAGTTGCAGCCTTTCCTTCAACAAAACGTGTACATTTTCTATAAATTGTGACTTCCAGGCTCCCAGCCTTATTTGGAGAGTCGGGTTTTATGAATGTTACAAACTTAGAAAGTTTAATAGCCATCTCAATTCTATTATCCATTCTCTGTGGCTACTTTCTGCTCTGATTGCAGACCTGAGATCTTAGGACCTGGAAAATCTAAAATATTTACCATCTGGCCTTCACAAAAGTGTTACCAACCCCTGCACCTGATCCAGCTCACAAACTATATTTTCAAAACTAAAATATGTAGGTTGAATATGTGCTTTGTGCACACACATATTATTAAGGATTCTGAATCCAGCAGGGCCTAACCTACAGAGCCAAAGCAGTCCCTCTCCATAGCCCTCTTAACCAGACACATCTAGAAGCTACAGTTGGACAAGTTGTTTCTAGTAGGGGGTCCTAGTAAACACATGATTTTCTGCTTTACCTTCATATATTCTAAAGCTATTTATATTTCCACCTTATAAAACCAACACAACTATCAAACACATCAAATTGTCTTGACAGATCAAGGACATGATCATTTTAATGATAAACAGTTGCTCTGAACATGATCTAACAATTTCTACTGACATATGGAAATAAGTTAGAACTCTTTCCAAATATCTCTGTAATAAATCTCTCAAAATTAGTATGGACAACCCCCAAACACACACACACACACACACACACACACACACACACACACTATCTAAATGTAGATCTATCATATGGCCCATCTATACTCACATGATCTAAATATAGATCTACCATATGGGCCAGCTATACCACTCTTGGGTCCTCACCTACAAACCTCCATATCAGCCTATCATATAGATATTCACACAGTAGCCTTCTTCACACTTTATTCCCACCAGCTAAGCTATGGGACCAGCCTTTTCATCCAACGACAGAGGAAATGATACAGAAAATATAGTCTAGACACAACTGATTGGTGTTCATCTGTAAAGAATAATGTCATTTGCAGAAACCTGGGTGCAAGTGGATGTGACCACATTAGGCAGGTGAAGTTGGGCTGAGATAGACAAAAAATGTTTATCTCATGTGTGCTTCCTCGATTTCATATAGATTCATAAAGTTATGAATACATATATAACATGAAGTCATATTTTCACATATGAATGCATATGCATAGTCATATATACATATATGACTACACACATATTCAGAACTGAGACTGTCAAGAGACCCAATGGGACTAATGGGAAGGAGACAAGAGATGAATGGAAAGTTCTGAATATGAGAGAATGTATTCAATGTTTTAATACATACTTGTATGAGAACATTCTTTTATAATACAGTATAGCATGTTGAAATTTTTGACTATGAAATTTTTAAAGAAACCACAATAGTAACCTAAGTCAGATGTCTGTGTAGTTCTTATGGAAACATTCTAAAATCTGGAAACATGGACAGAAGAAAACCCCAAGGTCTCCCTGGTTCAGTGCCCAGGATGTGAGGACCTCAAGCAAAAACAGTGCTCCTCTCTGTTCTAATCATATGTTAATGTTCTGTGCAGAGATATGGAAGTCACCTAAGCAAGTAGTATAGAACTCCTTGCTAAGTAAAGCCCAGTGGTTGTTTCTTTTCTACAAGGACCTTAAGGGCTTATTTGTATACAATTTTTTGCTCATTTAAGCTTTGAAGTCAATTTGTTGCCTATTTATTGGTTCATTTGGTTGCTTTTCCCATGACTAAGGATGCTTCAGCGGCCTTTCTTAAAAGCTGCTGTTGCTATATTGCATATTAATTGTTCCAGTGAAATGCAGAATGTGTGAGCCTCTTGTTATATTAGGTGAATAGTCCCAACTCCTGTTCACATCCAACTGCACTCAAGAGATTGTTTCCATGCTCTGCCATGTCACAGCTCAAGTGTAAAACTCCAAGAATCTTAATGTACACAAGTTGACTGTTACAATTTAGCAAAATATCGCATGCTTAACAACTGTCAAGTAGATTTTAAGTGCTCTTACTCCAAAAAAGTATATGAGTTGCTATATATGCCAATGAGTTTGTTTTAGCCATTCCACAATAAACACATATTTCAAACATTTTGTGCACAGATATATAAATTTCTGTTAATTAAAAATGAATAGATAACAAAATAAATTCTTTAAAATAATTTAGATATTTAGAATAAATTAATTCTTTAAAAAGAATTAAAATGAAATATAAAGTTTCAAGTCATATTTGGCGCAGCACTACACATGTCCAACAGTGCCTTCATGCCATGCACACATTCTACAAGACAGTGCTGAGGGTAACTCCCAGGGCTGAAAGGCAGCTCATGTGCCTTTTCTTGCTGGACAGCCAATTTCCCACCTACTAATATGAAAATCAACATACCACAAATGCCACAAATCACAAGATAGAACGCAACTAAGCATAATATACTGATATAGGCAGACCAGGTGTAGATGGGAAAAGAGACATATTATGGTATGTATCATCAATGCTTGTAGTGAAACAGAGCAAAACATACTTCATTCTTGTTGTGGAGAAAACCCGCATAAAGACATTCTTCTTGTGTATAAACTGTGAACCTCTGCCTTTATTTACGACTTCTGGAAATTTATTTGGTCCTGAAATACTCTATGTGCAGACAGACACCTCCTCCAACTGCTCCTGTCTTAGATGTGTTTTCTTATTATATATGCTTTGGCTGAATCAGTCCCACAAATGTTATTGTAAAGATGTTTGATTTTANGCATAAAGACATTCTTCTTGTGTATAAACTGTGAACCTCTGCCTTTATTTACGACTTCTGGAAATTTATTTGGTCCTGAAATACTCTATGTGCAGACAGACACCTCCTCCAACTGCTCCTGTCTTAGATGTGTTTTCTTATTATATATGCTTTGGCTGAATCAGTCCCACAAATGTTATTGTAAAGATGTTTGATTTTAAATTGTGTTTAATTTTGGAATGCAGATATCTGAAGCCACTTAGTGCTGTAGCACCTTATCCAAGTCCTTCTGACCTTCCACATTTCCTTGAGAAAAATTTTAAAATACAATATTTTATGTTGAGTGACTAAACTTACTACACTGCTCTCCATAAAAGCACCTGCCACACTATATAGTGAATTTCACAATTTAACTATGATACGTACTTTTCTCAACTAAAAATCTTGTAAAAAACTCAAAGCCTACATAGAAAACAGAACAACCATGATATAGTTGGGCTTATCTGCTGCCAAGGACTGGAAACCTGGAGGGTGTCCAGCCCATGATCCCAAGGGCAAGTTTCACTTTGCCTAAAAAGAACCAAAAAATCAGTTGAAACTATCCGTTTTTATTCTCTGTTATAGATTGTCTCCAGATAAGTCATGACCAGCTAGAAAACTGAATTTCAGCACAGGAAATAGTAGATATCAAGAAAGCAAAACAGTCATTAAATAAAAAAGTGTCATTAAAAAATAAGTAGAGTGTAGTGAAGGATCCATGATAAGCCCTGCTGGTGTCATGGGCATCTTTGGAAGACAGTTGAGCTCAAATCAAGGTAGTGCTTGAGAAGTAACTGAATGAGGCTAACGCACACGAACTCACTTCCACCCGGAAACCTTCTAGGTCCTTTCAAGAGTTACAAATACTCTACACCTGGTTCACAAAGGGTTCCCATCCAAAGGTGTTCTTACACCACTCTGAAATACCAATCAGATCATTTCAACAAGAAAAATTCAAGAGTCTCAGAGAGAACAGCATTTGTCTGACTTAACTCTCAAAAGGAAGAAGACAGAAAACACTCATGTCCCTTCCAGACCTTTAAAATGACAATGACAGGGGTCAGAGACCACAAATACTTGGAGGAGTCCTACCTGCAGCCACCTGGACTTGAAGAGACAAAGCAGGGACTCTGCTGATACTGCTCCCTGTTTGGTCCTGCCTTCCTGAAGCAATTTGGTTTTACTTTTGTTTTTTTGAATTTTTTCTTTATTATATATTTTCATTTACATTTCAAATGTTATTCCCAAAGCCCCCTATACCCTTCCCCTGACCTGCTCCCCAACCCACGTACTCCTGCTTCCTGGCCCTGGCATTCCCCTGTACTGGAACATACTTTTGTTCATGAAAAAAAGTCCTCCAGACAAAAATCAGTTTCCAACAATGTAGCTCACAACCTAACTCAGTGTACCATTCATTTCACAGCACCCAGACATCTCAAAACATTTTACAATGCACAGCATCCAGATATCTCAGGACATTATATATGCACATTGTCCAGACACCTCAGGATATTGTACAATTCACAGCAGCCAGACACTTCAGGGAGCCCTACAATGCATAGCAACCTGACATATCAGGACAAACAACAATATACAGAATTCAGGTACCCCAAGCCATCATACAATGTATAGCATGCAGATACCTGTGCACTCCCCAAAAGAGAACTCTCACTCAAAGGGGATAAGAAATAATATATTCTCAAGGCAATTACCAATTATCGTTACCTAGGACCAGATATTTATGTTGTCCTAAATTCCATACTCTAGTTTTATGAAATTTTCATAATAACAGAAAAAAGAAGGTCATGAATGAAGATATTTTTAAAACACATTGTTGGAGATATAAGGCGAGTGAGTAGAGCAAAGCAGAAAAACCCCTTCCATAGGCCTCTGATGCAATCTCATGACACTTAGATTTTTGATTTGTGGTGTAGACGTCTGTTTGTAAATTCTAAATGATTTGCCTAATGACTACAAATATGTTAAGTCAGGTACAAAGACAGGCAATAGATGGGTATTAACAGGGCTAAAGATGGCCACAGACAGTTGGGCTCTAGATTTGCACTATTCCAACCTCTCTGCAATAATTAAAGTTCTAATCAGTTAATCTGCCTTGTAGAAGGTTCAGTTGGAGGTTTGGTTGTTTGGGGTTTTTTTTGTTTTGTTTTGTCTTTTGGGTTTTATTTTGTTTTGTTTTTGTTTGTTTTTTTGTTTTGTTTTTTACAGGAGCTTTTTGTTCATATACAATTTTGTGTGTGTGTGTGTGTGTGTGTGAGTGTGTGTGTGTGTGTGTGTATTGTTGTTGTTATTCTTACAGTTGTTTGTGCTCATTTGTATGAAGTCTGTCATATATGTTACTGCATACATGAAGAGATCACAATACAGCTTTGGTATTGGTTCTTACATAGTACAATCTTGGTCCTTGCTTTACACTTTGAAATAAAGACAAAGCAGACACTCACTAACTCCCTCCTACATACACCAGGCTTCCTCTCCACAAACTTGTAGAGATTCTTCTCACATTGCCTGCTGCCTCTCTGTAAGAGTTCAGGGAGAGAGGACCTGAGCCTGCATCCAGTTTTGTGTAGGTTTTAAGGACACCAAATTGAGTTTTCTTACTCTCAGAATCTCCCCAGACCTATTCCTTGTCCTCCTCTCAAAAGAATTTCAATTATTTCAAGCCATGCTATTATAAAGTCAAAGTCAAGTTGCATTAAAAACACCTACAACAGCGGGGCGTGGTGGTGCACACCTTTAATCCCAGCACTCGGGAGGCAGAGGCAGGAGGATTTCTGAGTTTGAGGCCAGCCTGGTCTACAAAGTGAGTTCCAGGACAGCCAGAGCTACACAGAGAAACCCTGTCTCAACCCTCCCCCCGCCAAAAAAAAAAAAAAAAAAAAAAAAACCCACCTAAAACACAGATATGGCATCATAAGGTTTGAAGCTTCTATACTCTTAGAACGGAACAGAAAATCTACAAACAAATGAACACAAGATTTAGACACTCTTATAGCTCATAGCTCTCAGAAATGTTCACAAGAAATGGCTTGTATTTTCCTCTTTTGTTGCCATCCCTTTTCATCTCTGATCTCTGACCAAGGTCAGTGTGCTGTCATCTGTATGGCCCTAGAAAGCACATTGCTTAAGACTTGAGCTTGCTGCTTTAGAATCCAACATAGCACAAGGGCAGAAGTTCTCTTCCTAGCTGATAACAAAGTTGTAGACAATTCAGTTATTAGCAAAACAGTACAATCTAAAATCATTGAATATCAGCAACATATTTGTACTTGTAGACATGTGTGTATTCTTAACTCTCTAGGCAGGGAGTATTACTTAGATTTTGGAATGATTAATAATGCCATTTAACTGGTATCAATCTGAACATCACCTGTTGTGAACAGTCATTATCATGAAAGAATCAATTGCATAGACACTAAAATAAGATGTGGCTTCTAAATTAGGATCTAGCCTAGATTTAGAGATAAGATTAAGGTAAATCAGTTTGACCAAGAATGACACTGAATAATATAATATAAGGAAGTGTAAATACATTATGTGTTTCAATTTATTGTAATGTATTCTTCCATACCTATAAAATCTCACTTGAATCACATCTACCACCTTACTCTGATGCCCTTCAGCTCTTTTTAATAGAAAGATATGGAGTACTTGTTTCCCAACAAGAACAGTATTATGAAAGAACATTCTAGTAGACCAATCGCCTTATAAAAGGAACCTATTGTTTATAAATCTAAGGTCTTTATACCATTTCTTAGCTTCCCTCCTAGACATTGCTGATGAAACCAAAACTTTTTCTACCAGGCTAAAAATAATCAAGAATATCCATCACATGCCCTTTTCATGGAGCACCTGGCCTAATCCCTTATAATTTCTTTCTCAGCTCCCAAATTGGGCAGCAACTAATGGAACTGCAAAGAGCAAACACATGGCATTCAAGTGTGAATTTAGCCTTACCTTCAAACACAGGCTTCCACATGCATGCCCAAACCCATTCAGGGTTTTCAGTGACTATTCACCACATCGTCTAATGACTAAATTAATGTTGATCAGATTTGTTTTCTGTCTTTCCCCTGAGCATAGTTCTCAAGCACATCCTCCCCAGACTTGTATGCTGTCTTCACCTGAGAGTCAAAATAGCAAAATAACATCTTCCTTAATGAATCCTGAGGGAAACTGAGGAAAGCAAACTGAAAATGTGTACAGTCTGTGCAAGGATTTGATGTACTAAATTAAACTTTCTCCCTGATCTGCATTAGGAATTTCAGTGGTGTTTAGACCTCTCCAAAGACCATTTGAAGCAGCCCATGAAGATTCCAATACATCATCAGAAGCTAGTTCTGTCAGGTACCTGGCCCTCTCTTATGATTCCTTTATTGAATCCAGCACTGGGCAGTCAATTCCAGCTAGAAAGAATGTACAGAGGCTGTCTCAGCAACACTCTCTGGCTGTCACTCAACCCTTTATCCTCCATTAACACCAAGGTATCCTCAAAGAATATTTTTAGGCTTTTTTCTTTCAATCATCCTCTTGCCCTGATATTTTAAATTACCGAATCATCTCTTCACAGATAATGAAACTACATTATTTGGGAAAACACATATTACTGTAACATTATCTTTCAACTTCCAGCCCTTTCAACCAATCTCACTCCTTTTAACCATCTTTCTCAGAAACTATTCTGAATGTCAGTATTGTCTTCAATAAGTATGTCTGGGTTTCCTATTTTTCCAGTCAGTTTTAAAAGTTAAGATTGTTAAAGAGAAAAATATTAAGTGTGTGTGTGTGTGTCCTGTAGGATTAACTGTGAAACAGCTTCAGCTAAAATATAAAGGAATCTAGAGACATTATCAGTTTTTTGAGTACATATGTAGACTAGACAGAAAAACAGATTTAATAAAAAAATTAAAATCTGAGTGTGCTTTCCAACAAAGGAAAGAGGAGCATGAAAAACTTCTGAGTTGTCTTACTGGAATTGGGTCAGATTCTTGGGTTAATAAGCAATGATGGCATGCTTTTCATTTTCTGTCCTTGAATTCTTGTAACCAATACTTGGGAGGGTTACAAATTATGGCTCTGAAATCATGCATCATCATGGTGTTTAAGTCTATGAAGCCAAAAAGGCAAAGCTGAAAACTCAAAGAAGATCTGTGCATACTGGAGACACTATCCAGTAAAACCAACTGCAAATGTGCTCTGTGCACTGACACTCAACCTTGTTTACTTTAAAGTTGAGAGCAAAACCTCTGTACTTTAATTGGGAGGGAGGTCATCCAAAACATACCATCACAATATTTTACAAAAACACTGCTATCCAGTAGGGAGTTGAGTACCTAGGCCACACACCTCAATACTTTGGATAACTTGGAGACACTGCCCTTTGTTCTACATTCTACCTGTCATCAGAAAGCAATTTCCAAGAGCCTTTTAAGTAAGTCTGAATTTAGAACATATCAAGAAAGACACTGATTAGTGACTAAGGTGGCTACTATCATTTTACCAAGATAGTTAAATGTTTTTAGTTCAATCAAGCCACTAAGAACAACTCAGTGATGTCCTTGGTGGGAGGAACAGTGATATGGAAGCAAGTGGAAGCTCTGGGCACTTTAACCAAGTCAGAGAGAGTGAGCTTCCTGTAGGAAAACAAAAGCCAAAAACACCTTGGGATATTCCAGGTATTCCACAAGGACCTTGCTGGAGCCACAAGCTAAGCTGTGGGCTTGAGTCTCAGGAGAAAAACAAACTCAATTAGGAGTTTCTGGGACCTATTTTTCCCATGTATCTTCCACAGGACAGGAAAACAACCATGCTTACTCAGTACCTTTCTTAGAACAGCCATTTCAGGAGCTTGTAAAACTTCCATACAAAGGAAACCAACCAAAGAAGCCCGGTCCCCTGTGCTGCAAGAACATTCCAGAAGCTCTGTCTCCCATACACTTAGTTCCTGACCCTTGTTGAACTCCAAGGGAAAGTCACTTGAGGCATATAAAGGCCAACACTGACTTCTTTTGAAAACAAATGACTTATACATGGCCAGTCTGCTGCAAAAATAACCACAATGTTGAAACGTGTCATCCCTACTCCCCTAACTAAAATAAATAAATAAAAATTACATCATTCAGTAAAGGCCATTGGACTCCACCGCCCACCACAATGCCAAGATGAGCACAGCCTGCAGCTTTCAAACCCTGGAAGGAGGCACCCACATCCTGGTATCAACTACTCCAGGTCACACACCTACTAATAAGATTCTAAGGTGCAGGGAACAAAGCCACTTGACCCTCCCACCCCCTCGCCCCCCCCCCAATATACTCCAGGACTTCCCCTAATGGCCTCCAGGACACTTCACACACTCTCTAGTAGTTATGGAATGAGGGGCAATTTTAGCGGGGGGTGGGGAGGGGTGAGGAGCAGGCAGGAGAATCCTTTCCAGAGAATGCCTTCTGAGTTCATTTGAAAAATTCAAAAACGGAGGAGGTGGGGGCGGGTGAATGACCCAAAGAACCTTGACAATAGCAAATGTGACCTTTTCAATGATGAACACAAATCAAATGAATCGCTTACCATCTCTCCTGAGGTTGGCATTGCGCAAAGTTTTGATGGATGCGCTCTGCGGAGTCGCAAAAGTGTCCTGATAGCAGCTAAAGTTCGCGCACAGGAGAATGGAGACTAAGACAAGCCGTTGCATTTGGGCTCAGCGACCTAGGGACAGAGTCGCTCCAAAAGGAAATAAATAAAGCCCACAGGGTTGGGTCGGCGGATTTCTACTGCACAGCCCCGCGCCTTCACCGCCTGCGCTGTCCTGGCCGCCCAGTTACTGGCGCAGCTCTCCCAAAACTTCCTGCAAGCTAAACTTTCCAAGCGCGTGTGGGTGCCGCACTTCCTTGTAGCTCTGACTTGATCAATAGGAGCTGGACAAACAACAGGTTGACGTGGATTCGCCCCCCTCCGGTGGACCGTGGCTGCAGCACAGGCTGCAGGGAGCCGGCGTCGCAGCGTCTGGCTCTTCTGCGGAAGGGAGGCTGTGCAGTTGTTGGGCAGTGCGGCTGGGAACAGGGATCCTGGAGTCCTGGCTCACAGTCCCAGCCAAAATAGCTCTGTCACTGAGCATGTCCAGGTTGAAGGTGGCCCAGACCCTTCCCATCTCCCAGGGTTTTATAGAAACTGGCCAGGAATAGGGCACAAAGTGGTCAGGTGGAGTGAGAGGAGGATAAAACTTCTATAGAGGTGAGTGGTCAAATCCTCTGACAGCCCACTCAGTGCTGGCCTTGGTTACTGGAGTCTGCCAGGACTATTATAGTAGAACTCAAATCAGCTGAGCAAGACTTCACTCCACCTTCCATGTAAAATGCAATCACAAAGAAGCCCATGCAGGGTTTTTCTTGAGACCCAGTCACCAAGACTTACAGGTGATTTCAACTGAAAAACAAAGCCAATCATCTTCCCTAAGATGCACAGATGTATTTGTGGCCTTTGTTACAGTAAGTGCAGTAACCAACATCATCCATCATGTTAGTTCAAATAACAAAATTCAGGAAGAGAGGCAGGGACTGTTTGCACACCTTGAGGCAGAGGCAGGAGAGGGCTACAAGGAGAGACTTTGTCTCAACAACATAAAATGAACACACACATAATTAAATTAGATGTAGTGGTGAATGTCTGTGACCTTTGTGTTTGGAGGTGAAGGCAAGTGGGTCAGGGTTCAAGGCCATCCTAAGCAGTATAGTGAACTCCATTTCAGGCCATCCTGGGCTACGTCAAGACCCCGTTTAATGAAAAACAAAGTAAAATCCTGTGAATATTGTATGTTTTTTAGATTTTAAATATTTTTTCTCTTTATTAGATATTTTCTTCATTTACATTTCAAGTGTTATCCAGAAATTTCCCCATACCCTCCCCCATTCCCGCCCTGCTCCCCTACCCACCCCCTCCCACGTAATGGCCCTGGCATTCCCCTGTACTGGGGCATATAGAGTCTGTATGACCAAGGGGCCTCTCCTCCCAATGATGGCCAACTAGGCCATCTTCTTCCATATATGCAGCTAGAGACATGAGCGCAGGGGGAACTAGTTAGTTCATGTTATTCTTCCACCTATAGGGTTGAAGACCCCTTCAGCTCTTTGGGTACTTTCTCTAGCTCCTTCCTTGGGAGTCCTGTGTTCCAACTAATAGCTGACTGTGAGCATCCACTTCCGTGTATGTTCATACCATAGAAGAAATGAAGGAGGGATATTTGGGCATAGGTCAAGAACCAGTGGGAGGAAAGAAAGCAAGAAAGCACTGGACCCCAGAAATGCAGTATCTTTTGGTACAAAATACAAGTAGGAATGCTATGTATGTGTGACTGTGGCAAGAATTAGATGAACTAATTTTCGACTATGATTTTTTTTTGTACATGAATCTCAATCAAGCATACATATTTCCTCAGCTGTTCATCAGTGACATTTGTGATACAAAAGTCCCAACATCTTTTAGGTCTGAAAGTCTAGAGTATAGGACATACATGGTATTCATTCATTAAAAGTGGCTGAGAAGGGAGGGGTTATGACAATACAGAATTTACAAGTTACTCTACCACCCAGCACTGAAGAGGATATAGATGTGGGTCACTTCATTTCAACACCAGCACTATTTCTGAGTGAGTAAAATGGAATATAGTGCCTAAGAAAGATCTTGATCAAGTTCATTGAAGATGCTCTTGCTTTATGGATATCATTGTTTTATGGGCTCATGCATAAGAAAGTACATGCTATTGATGTGGCCTACAATTAAAAAATTTGAATCCCCTTGAAGAAAAAAAATGTTTAAATTGTTTAAGTATATAATCTGCCCTGGAGAAAGGCACAGAGAAGCAACATAGAAAGTAGGTTCACTGGTGATGGTACAGTCAGCAAAGTGCATGAAGACCTACATCACACGTGTGTAAAGGCCTAGCACTGTGGGATACATCTGAAGCTCCAGTACTGTGTAAAGCGAACAGGTAGATCCCTGGGTTTTAACTGTGTAAAGGGAAAGCTCATGATTCAGCCAGAGATACCAGCTCAAAACAAACAATAGAGAAATTGAGTGTTAGCTTTTGGGCTTCACATATGCACACACATATAGCCACCACAGAAACTTAAAAATAAGTACAACGCCAGACTGACTTCCAGAGTAGTTGTACAAGCTTGCAATCCCACCAGCAATGGAGGAGTGTTCCTCTTTCTCTACATCCTCACCAGCATCTGCTGTCCCCTGAATTTTTGATCTTAGCCATTCTGACTGGTGTGAGGTGGAATCTCAGGGTTGTTTTGATTTGCATTTCCCTGATGATTAAGGATGTTGAACATTTTTTCAGACGTTTCTCAGCCATTCGGAATTCCTCAGTTGAGAATTCTTTGTTTAGCTCTGTACCCCATTTTTAATGGGGTTATTCGTTTTTCTGGAGTCCAGTTTCTTTAGCTCTTTGTAGATGTTGGATATTAATCCCCTATCAGATTTAGGATTGGTAAAAGTCCTTTCCCAATCTGTTGGTGGCCTTTTTGTTTTGCTGACTGTGTCTTTTGCCAAGAAGTAGGAGTGGGTGGACAGGGAGGGGGAGGGGACTTTCGGAATAGCATTTGAAATGTAAATTAAGAAAATATCTAATAAAAAATTGGAAAAAAATAAGCACAACTTTGCAGTTCCTGTTGTGATCATAAAACTATAAAGAAATATAAGAATATGTTCTATGGGGGTGAGGTGAGATGTGGGGGAAGGGGTGCCTGCTCCTCCCCACAGTTACCTGGCAAAAGCCAGGTAGGCCTGGCCCACTATAAGAGGGGCTGCCTGTCCCCTCCTCGCTCTCTTGCCTCTTTTGCTCTCTTACTCCTGCTTCTTTCTCTTGCCTCTTGCCCCATTGCCTTCCCCCCTCTCACATCCTGGTTATGGCCCCTATTTCTCTGCTCTCTCCTTCTTTCTGCCCTCCTCTGCCTCTGCTACCCGCTTAACTCTTCTCCTCATGCCCTAAATAACCTCTATTCCATGCTACATCATTGTGTGGCTGGACTGTCAGGGAGAAGGGGTGCCTCAGCATAGGCCCGCTGAGGCACCCCCACCCCCACATCTCACTATACCCCCTTGGAACATAATCTTATACTACCTTTATCTTTTTATGATCACAACAGTTCCTCATTTATTTATTCAACAAACACTAGATTTACTTTTGTTTCATTCTCTGTTCTAAATATCTTGAAGGTACAATAGCAATTAATTGAAACATGGTTCTTAATCCCATAAGTGTATAACCTAGTGAAGCAGAGAAATCATAGTAAATGAATGTCTGCATTAGTAAGAGAAGAGGAACAAGAGGCATAAGAGCAGGAGGATTGCTGAAACATCCAATCCATATTTTAGATGTAGTTGGAAATGTTGATTTAATTTTATACTTAGATTCAACCATGAGGACCTAGGAGTAATGAGAAAATGTACAATGGTTATACAATTATTCCAAGTATCAAAATGTTCAAATTGTCTGTCTCAATCTCATATAAAACACTGCATTTAAAATATTCATTCAAAGTAATTTTATCTGATGTACTGATGCTGGACACTTTTAAGTCATAGCTAAAACATGATAGCAAATGTTCCAAGACATCAACAATCAACATGACTTTTAATAGCAATCAATATCTAAATGTAACAATAAGACACAAAATCAGGCACATGAATCAAGCTAATTATTTTGAATCTTGTTTTGTGCATCACTTAATAATCAACTTTTATATTAATTTATAGCTACTAAGGCATGATTGTGCACAATACAATTTTTAATAAAAATACTTTAAGAGTGAGGAAATTTCTGGCATGACGATAAGAGGGATGATTATGTCAATTGTTTTTATATGTGCTTCAAACTAACTCACCCAAATACTAAATTAGTCTTTGATTGTGGACCATTAAGAAGAATGAACCAATATGTAAATATTATTATGACTAACTACTTAAATCATCTCATTTATATTTAGCAATTGCCCAGTGAAATTTGTATAACTAATGGGTATATATATTGTTAAGAAAATGAAAGAAATAATAGCCTCTCATAATAGGTCTAGCCATAATAGTGTTTATGCCAAAGGAATACTATATCAGGACTGGATTGTTACATGGTTAAGTTAGGATTCGACACTATTTTTATCCTGTGCCCTTTTCCTTTATAACAGGAACCAAGAATGCTGTTTTTTGTTTCATTTTCAAACATTCTTGGCTTCCTTTACTGCTTATAAAATCCTCAGTGGAGAAGTAATATGTGGCTTGGCCTTTTGAAAGACTTCTCAACTCTGCAAGTGGGTCAGCCTCCCGTCCCCTTTTATTAAACTGAACTTCTGCCAATCTTTAAATTGTAACTCATGCAAGATCATTCTCTTGACAATATTTGTCATTTTTATGGTGCCTGCTTGGTTCAAAGTGGATCTCCTCTGTTGCTCCCTTTTCACTCATTAGGTCTCAAAACAAAACAAACAAACAAACAAAGAAAAAACAAAAAAACAAAAAACTAATGAGTCCAGGATACTACCTCCTGACTTCTACTCTGTCGTTTCTATAGCACCACCTGGATTGCTTTCAGAATTCTGAATATTTTGGATATTTTATTATAATATGTTCTCACAAATTGATTTCAGCATGTGATACATGTGCAGGCTCACTCAAGCTCACATATATTTTAATCATTTCTGTTCCAAACTCTGGCTGTATCCTGTCCTAGATTCATTCCTGTCACTGTGATAAAATATTCAGAACATCAACAGCTTAAGGGAGAAAGGGTTTAATTACATCACAATTCTAACAGCACAGTTCCTGACTCCAGGGAAGCCAAGACAGGAGCTCAAGTATCTAGTCACATCATGTGCATCCATACTGCCTGCCTGCTTTCTTCACTGACTATTTAGTTCTAACTAAGCTATCTTTATTTATTCATAGTCCAGAATCCCCTTGCCAGGGAGTGGTGCCACTCATAGTGGACTGACCCTTTAAGAAAGTCCCCACAGATGTGACTGTAGGTTAATCTCATACTTGCAATCTCTCCATTTTAATTCTCTTCTCACATAGTTCTAGTTTTTTTCAAGTGGACAGTTAAAACTAACTAGCGTATATACAAATATGACAAAAGACTTCTACACATTATAATCATCAGGGTTTAGAAAATTCAATAATTAATATAAACTAAAGTGTTGAATTAGTATAAACTAATGTTGATTTTTGCACCTAATCTTGAAAGTTATTTTTACTTTTAAAGTTAGTCTCCTTTTCAAGAAATCAATTATTTGCATGTAGAGAATATATTAACATTTACAAAATAAACTATTCTATGGTAGGAAATAGCGTGACATTTTTCACGTATCTTGTGATTTTTTTCTCTGAAACTTAATTGACCTTTGAATTAAACTTTTCTATATTTTAATTGACTTCTCTGTTATATGCATGATATTTATTCCTTTATTACTATATTATTAAAAGTGAAATAAATTGAATAAACCAGTTTAACTACCTATTGTGGCAAATACTATGTTCTTCAAGTAAGCCATCTTTTGGTCTTTTATAGTCAATTGCACATACTTGGTACACAAAAATACACTCATGCAATAACATAAACACAATAAGTAAATTTGTTTTAAAGCTTCAAGGTAGTTAATAGTGTTGTAGAAAGAGCAGCAGAACTTCTGCTTTATGAACTCAGGAGTTGGCCTATTTATACCACTGTGTTCTTACTTGTGGAGAGCTGCTGTATATGCCAGTACCATCAAAAGCCAGGTATTTTCAATGAATTATGCTCAGGGAATGTTGACCATATAGACACAGTGTACATTTTTTCTATAATCCTATAAATAAACACCTAACACGTTTAAGAATTTCAATGTGGACACATTTGGAGCAGAAACTTTCAGGTATTGTCACTAGGACTTGGCTATATTTTCTGGGTGTCAGCACTAGGGGTTGACTGTATTTTTTTCCTACTGCCCAAATCTCTTGACAGGTCACAGAGACAAGCACCCAGGATCCTTCTCAGTCACCAGTAATTGCTTATCACTATGCTGCACAATTCAGCCTTGGTGAATGAGTCATTGAGCTACCACATCGATGAATTCCAATATCAGTACTTTCTTCTTCACCTTCTTGTATTTTTCATCTTCCCTTACCCATTCTTGAGCTAAATTTAAAATGTCAAAGATGGCTATGTTGCATATTCTGTAAGATTCTTCCTTAATTGATGTGGGATGCCTTCCAGGCCCTTACAAAATGATGTACTTTTGTCCTTATAAGCCTGGCATACACCCAGTTACATTTATCTTTTAATTTCTCTCTTGTCTTGTGATTTTTTTTTTAGCAAGAAATTAATACTCAATTCTTTAAATGTTCCTTTCTTTGAGGGGAATGTTTAATTTAGTAAAGAAAATCTTATGTTTATGTCTCTGGCTACATACATATCCAACCTTCTTTTCAGTGGAACTAAGTTTAAATGTTAGTAAGACAGTGTTTAAATATTCAGAAGCTATTAACACTCATGAAATACAAATTCTTTTCTTGCTCTGAAATTAATTTTACTCTATGTGATATTTTCCTCTATCAGTAGATGGACTTTAGGAGTTTGAAATTGATTCCATCTTTTGTGTAATAAAATCTTGTTTATACCTCTTTGTATTCAGTCTTTTAAAGATTCATTACTTGATTTGTTTTGTTATTTTAGCTTTTATTTATTCAATTTATTTATTTATTTCCTTATTTATTTATTCACTTATTTAGTTATTAAATGTGTATATGTGTGGCTGAATGTATGTATGTGAACCAGATGATTGTATTTACGAAAGAAATCTAGAAGAAGGTGTCAGATCCCCTGGGACAGGCATTCTAGGCAGTTTTGAACTGCCTGAACTGCATAGTGGAAATCAAAGCCAGATCTCTAGAAGAGCAGTACACATTTTTAGTGTCTGACTCGTCTTTTCAGCCTTTGTATTAAGTGTTTTAAAGTGGTCTAGCTTCATTGTGGAAGGGGAGGTAATATCGACACAGCTCATGATCAGTGCTTTTTAATTCAGAAAAGGTGCCTTTCAAAGCCATAAGGAATCATCTCTGGTCACTTTGAACCATTTACAAGGCCTAATGTCAGGAAATAAGCTTGAAAAAATACACAGACTAATTGAATTTATTCAGAATAATCAATAATATTATCTCAAGAACAGACTGGAGAAAGTGGGAAAGAATGAAAGTGGAATCAGAAACTACGCTTGTGGAAATAATGAAGAAGATATTTCTTTCAAGTGAGGACGGCAAATTTTGCAGTTACTTCAAAGACTGTTAGATGGCTCTTCTGTTCAAGCTGATTGGATACTGCCTATCTTTAAGCACATACAGAAACTGATAGGCATGCTGATAGAATCTCAGGGAAGCATCTGTGTGCAGACCATGCCATCAGGGTTATGGCACTATGACTTGCGGTAAGAAACCATAGGAGAATTGGGATCTGTTGGCAGGTGGGAGACATGAAAGCTATAAATTGAGAATGTGAAGATTTCAACCTCAACGGCAAGGAAGCACAGAGAACCTGCTTGTCCTCTGTCATGTGCACAATAGATGGGATTTTTAAAGAGTAACTTTCCCATTAATGCACTCTTCAAAAAACTAACTTGAATGGTTAAATCTTGGAGTTTGTCTCTTAAAGCAGAATATATATATATATATATATATATATATATATATATATATATATATATATATATATTTGTTTTTAAGACAAGGTTATTATGGAAGCTGCAATCATAGTTCTGAAAATTAAACTTCTGGAAAGCTTAAAAAGTCCATAGAAGTTTCTTTATTACTATTCTGTGATTTTAGTCAAATATCCCTAATACTAATGTTCCTATCATATAGAACAACTGGGGAGACTAGAGTTCTTTTTGAGGTGTTTTAAATGTTTAGTTGTTAAGAGTATTGTCTAAAACTAGCAAAGCATAGGTTTCTGCTGTCTGAGTTGAGGTTTCTATTAACGTGATAAAGCACCATGAAAAGTAACTTGGGGAGAAAATGGATTTATTATCCAGTGATGCCAAGGCAGGACTCTAAGGAAGATACAAGGAAGCCTGAAATGGTGTAGAGGCCCTGGAGCAACACCGTGTCTTGGCTTGTTTGTGTATACCCTACTCAGCCTGCTTTCTTTTAGATTATGGATCCCCAGTCTGGGGTGGCACCACCCACAGTGAGCTGGGTCCTTGCACATGAACAGTTACTAATGACTTGCTTGCAGGCTAATCCTGGCCAATCCTGTGGAGATGTTTTCTCTATTAAGATTCTTCAATCCTAGATGTTCCTAGATTATGACAAGTTGACATAAAAGCCATTATATCTTACTTGATCCTAAGATACATGTCTATTTTATTTCTGTTTCTGAGTGAGACTTATACATCCTCCTTTGAGCTGTTGTTATTACTTAGTTTTTTAGGATCTGTGGCTTGTAGTATGGTTATCCTGCACTTTATGGGTAACATCCACTTCAAGTGAATACATACCATGTGTGTCCTTCTGGGCCTGGTTATCTCACTCATGATATTTTCTAGTTCTATCCATTTGCCTGCAAAATTCATGTCTTTTTTCTTTTTCTTTCTTTTTTGTTCCCCCTTGGATATTTTCTTTAGATTTCAAATGTTTTCCCCTTTCCAGCTCTCCCCTTTGAAAAACCCCATCCCATACCCATTCTCCCTGCCTCTATGAGGGTGCTCCCCCCCCCTAACAATCACTCCCATCCTCCCACCCTGGCATTCCCCTACCCTTAGGTATTGACCACCCTTAGGCCTCAGGGCCTCTCCTTCCACTGATGTCCAACAAGGCTATCTTCTGCGTGGCCTGCTCCATGGGTCGCTCCATGTGTATTCTTTGGTTGGTGGTCCAGTCCCCAGGAGTTCTGGGGGGGGTCTGGCCTGTTGACACTGTTGCTCCCTCCATGGGGCTGCAAACCCCCTCAGCTCCTTCAGTCCCTTCTCAATCTCCTTCACTGCGGATTATAGTTACACCACTATATTTTATATTATTTGTGGCAATTGTAAAAGGTGTTGTTTCCCTAACTTTTTTTTTTTCAAGATTCAAAAACAATAGCAATTTTACTTATTTGACATAATTTGATGTTGTCACTTCTTTCAGTGATGTTCATCCACGCATCCCTGAGACTTCGAAACCTCAAGAACAAGCTGGAGAATAAAATGGAGGGAATTGGCCTGAAGAAAACTCCGATGGGCATTATCCTGGATGCCTTGGAACAGCAGGAAGAGAGCATCAACAAATTTGCTGACTACATCAGCAAAGCGAGGGAGTAAGCACGGCCTGCCCAGGGACGGCCCCACAGCGGGAATCCAGTTGCACTTTACCCCTTGTTCAGGCCCATTTTCAGTCTGTGGTTTTGAAACAAAAGGTGCACGTCTTACCACCCAACTCTCCAAGCATCATGCCATCCCCCCACCCCCAACCCTACCCCCAGGAGGTTGACATTTAGTTTGCAAGAAACACCTGCTGGTGAAAGCATATTACTACCCTTTTAAAAATTTTTACAAAATGTAACAAAACATTGTCCTAAACAGCTACCTTCATATTCGTAAACAAAATATGAACAACTGGCTGATCTGGTTCCCACTGCGCACCAAACAGGCGCCCAAGTGATAAAGATCGCCTCTGCTTTTAAAACAACAAAAATAATTACCTAACTTCTTGCTCAGCCTGTTTACCATTTGTATAAAGGAGGGCTATTGAGTTTTGGGGTTAATTTTGGATCCAGCCAGGTTGCTGAACATATTATCAGCTGTAGGGTTACTTGTTAGAATTGTTGGGGTCAGTTATATATACTATAATATCATCTATGAGTAGCAATACTTTGACTTCTGTCTTTCTAATGTATCCCCTTGATTTAATTTAGTTGTCTTATTGTTGTAGCTAGAACTTCAAGTACTATGTTGAATAAATATGCAGAGAGTGGGTAGGTAGCCTTGTGTTATCCCTGATTTCAGTGGAATTTCTTTAGTTTATTTTTCCATTTAATTTGATATTGCCTATTTGCTTGGTGTATAGTATCTTTATTATGATTTGGTATGTACCCCATATCTCTGATCTCCCCAAGATTTTTAACATGAAGCGGTGTTGGATTTTGTTAAAGGTGTTTGCAGCATCTAAAGACATGGCCATGCAATTTTTTTTTTCAGTTTATACTTTGATGGATTTTTTGTTTATTGAACCATCCTTGTTCCTGGGATGAAGCCTACTTGATTTGATCATGATGGATGATGATTTTGATGACTTCTTAGTTTGTGAGTATTTTATTGAGCATTTTCATCAATGTTTTCATCAATAAGGGAAATTGGTCTGAATTTCTCTTTGTTGAGCCTTTGTGTAGTTTAGTTATCATGGTGGCTGTGGCCTTATAGAATTAGTTTGGAAATCTTCTGTTTTTATTTGTGAAATAGTTTGAGGAGTATTTTTATTAACTCTTCTTTGAAAATCGGGTAGAATTCTGCTAAATAATCTGGCCATGGTATTTTAGAGGTTAAGAAACAATTACTATTTCTATTTCCTTAGGGGTTATGGGACTATTTAGATTGTTTATCTGATCATGATTTAATTTTGCTAAGTGGTATCTGTCAAGAAAATCATCCATTTCATTTAGATTTTCCAATTTTATGAAGTACAGGCTTTTAAAATATGACCTAATGATTCTTTGTTTTTCCTCAGTGTCCATTAAATGTTTCCCTTTTCATTTTTGATTTTGTTAATTTGAATACTGTCTTTCTTCCTTTTAGTTAGGTTGGCTAAGGGTTTATCTATCTTCTAGATTTTCTCAAAGAACCAACTCATAGTTTCGTTCATTCATTGTATTGTTCTATTTGTCTCTAGTTTGTTGATTTCAACCTGAGTTTGATGATTTCTTGTTGTCTACTCCTCTTGGGTGGGTGTGCTTCTCTTTTTCTAGAGCTTTCAGGTATGCTTTTCAGTTGCTAGTATATAAAGTAGAATTTCTTTATGAAGACATTGAATGCTATGAACTTTCCTCTTAGCACTATTTTCATTGTGTCCTGTAAATTTGTGTATGCTGTGCCTTCATTTTCATTTAATTTAAGAAAAGTCTTGAATTTACATAATTCTCCCCTGACCCAGTAGTCATTCAGTAGAGAATTGTGCAGGTTCCATGAGTTTTGGGGCTTCTGTTATTTCTGTTGTTTAAAATGTGTTGTTATCACATGTTTAATCCATATATCTTGATAAGATATGAGGGTTATTTTAATTTTGTTGTTACCTGTTGAGGATTCCTTTGTGGCCCATTGTATGGTCAATTTTGGAGAAGGTTCCATGAGGTGCTAAGAAGGTATATTCTTCTATGTTTGGGTGAAATATTCTGCAGTTATTTGTTAGTTCCATTTGATTTACAATATCTGTTACTTTCATTATTTCTCCATTTTAATGACCTGTCTATTTTGAGAGTGAAGTGTTGAAGTTTTCCACTACTAATGTGTATATTTACACATCACAGCACATAATGAAAATAGTGCTATAAGCAAAGTTCATAGCATTCAGTGCCTTCATAAAGAAATTGGAGAGGTCTGAGTGTCAAAATCAACCAAATAAAAAAAGAAACAGAATGATACAAAGAATCAACAAAACCAAAAGCTGGTTCTTTGAGAAAATCAACAAGATACATAAACCCCTAGCAAAACTAACTAAAGGGCACAAAGACAGTCTCCAAGTTAACAAAATCAGAAATGTAAAAGGAGACCTAAAAAGAGAAATGGAGGAAATTCAAAAAATCATCAGACATTACTTCAATAGCCTAAATTCAAAGAAACTGGAAAATCTATACAACATGGATGATTTTTGAGACAGATACCACATACCAAAGTTAAATCAAGAGCAACTAAATTATCTAAACAGGATCATATCCTCTAAGGAAATAGATGAAGTCACTAAAAGCCTCCCAACCAAAAAAAGCCCAGGGCCAGATGGATTTAGTGCAGAATTCTCCCAGACTTTCAAAGAAGACCTAATATCATTGAGTAGAATGTTGTTCAGTTTCCAAGTGAATGAAGGTGTTCTGCTACTTATGTTGTTATTGAATAGCAGCCTTAGTCCATGGTGATCTGATAGGATGCATGGGACAATTTCAATATTTTTGAATCTGTTAAGGTCTGTTTTGTGGCCAATTATGTGATTAATTTTGGAAAAGGTGCCATGAGGTGTTGAGAAAAAGGTATATCCTTTTGTTTTAGGATGAAATATTCTGTAGATATCTGTTAAGTCCATTTGTTTCATAGCTTCCGTTAGTTCGACTGAGTCTCTGTTTAGTTTCTGTTTCCAGGATCTGTCCCTTGATGAGAGTGGGGTGTTGAAGTCTCCCACTATTATTGTGTGAGATGCAATGTGTGTTTTAAGCTTTACT
>LR750904.1:0-170384 GCA_902729485.2 Mus minutoides | reverse complement strand
GATAATTTTGGGTTGAAAGTCTATTTTATTCGATATTAGAATGGCTACCCCAGCATTTTTCTTCGGGCCGTTTGCTTGGAATATTGTTTTCCAGCCTTTCACTTTGAGGTAGTGTCTGTGGTTTTTCCTGAGGTGTGTTTCTTGTAGACAGCAAAATGTTGGGTCCTGTTTGTGTAGCCAGTCTGATAGTCTGTGTCTTTTTATTGGAGAATTGAGTCCATTGATATCAAGTGATATTAAGGAACTGTAATTGTTGCTTCCTGTCATTTTTGTTTTTAGAGTTGGGATTCTGTTCTTGTGGCTGTCTTTTTTTAGGTTTGTTGAAGAATTACTTTCTTGCTTTCTCTAGGGCAGAGTTTCCGTCCTTGTATTGGTGTTTTTCTGTTATTATCCTTTGAAGGGCTGGATTTGTGGAGAGATATTGTGTGAATTTGAATTTGTCGTGGAATACTTTGGTTTCTCCGTTTATGGTAAATGAGAGTTTTGCTGGGTACAGTAGCCTGGGCTGGCATTTGTGTTCTCTTAGTGTCTGTATAATCTCTGTCCATGATCTTCTGGCTTTAATAGTCTCTGGTGAGAAGTCTGGAGTAATTCTGATAGGCCTGCCCTTATATGTTACTTGACCTTTTTCCCTTGCTGCCTTTAATATATTCTGTCTTTATTTAGTGCGTTTGTTGTTCTGATTATTATGTTTCAGGAGGAATTTCTTTTCTGGTCTAGCCTATTTGGAGTTCTATAGGCTTCTTGTATGTTTATGGGCATCTCATTCTTAAGGTATGGAAAGTTTTCTTCTATAATTTTGTTGAAGATATTTGCTGGCCCTTTAGGTTGATAGTCTTCCTTCTCATCTACTCCTATTATCCTTAAGTTTGGTCTTCTCATTGTGTCCTGGATTTCTTGGATATTTTGTGTTAGGATCTTTTTGCATTTAGCATTTTCTTTGATTGTCTTGTCTATGCTCCCTATAGGTGAGATTTCTGAAAAGAACTCCAATGGCTCAGGCCATTGGATCAAAATCAAGATCTTGAACTGATAATTGAGTTAAACTGAAATCAGATAAAGAATTAATAAATGGGACCTGTTGTGGATAGCTCTGGGCTATTTGTAATTTGATGCTAATTCCCTTCTCCTTGAGGGATTGGGAACAAAGAATTTGTCAGCACTCAGGTGATTTCCTATAAAGTTTCCATCCTTAATTTGTAAAATAAAGGCTAGAGCCTGTGATTGGGCAGAGGAAGAGAAGGTGGACCTGAAAGTTGGGAGTGAGAAGGAGGAGTGGGAGAGAGAGGGGGGAATGACAGAGGAGGAGGTGGAAGGAAAGCAGAGCAGAAACATGTGGCCTGGAGAAACCACAAGTTATAAGGGATCTCATAGATGGGGAAGATGGTAGTGTAGTGGTTGATCTGCCCAATCTAGGCTCACAGTTTGTATTCATATGAACTGAGTTGTGTTTTCATTTCTGGGGCCTATTTGGGTTGGAGATTTACCACAGCAGGGACCTCATGAAACTGAAAAGCTTCTGTAAGGCAAAAGACATAGTCAATAGGATAAATTGACAACCTACAGATTGAAAAAAAAAATCTTCACTAATTCCAAGTCAGATAGAGGGCTAATATCCAAAATATATAAAGAACTCAAGAAGCTAACCTCCCAAACAACCAAACAAACCAATTTAAAAAAAGGGGGGGGGGTATAGAGCTAAACAGAGTATTCATAACACAGGAAACTGGAATAGCAGAGACACACATAAATAAATTTTTAACATCCTTATTGATATGGGGAAATGTACATCAAAACAACCAAAAATTTACACCAATCAAAATGGCTCAGATCAAAAACTCAGGTGACAAAACTTTTTGGCTAGGTTGTGGAGCAAGAGAAACACTCCTCAATACTGGTGTGATTACAAGCTGGTACAATCACTGTGGAAATCAATCTGGAGGTTCTGCAGAAAATTAGAAATATATCTACCTGAATACCCAGTTATACCATTCTTGAGCACATACTCAAAAGATGGCCCACCATATCACAGGAGTACCTGCTCCACTATGCTCATAATGGCCTTATATGTGAGGGGCATCAGAAAGAATGGAAATATGAAACCTCAGGGGGTAGGAGATGGGGAACCCTCTAGAATATTTCAGAGACCTGGGAGGTCAGAGACTCTATGGACTCAAAGGGATGAAAATCCCAACACTGGGAGAGGAAACTTGTAGAGTGCACCTCCAGTAGAAAGACATCACAACACGGGGAGGAATGAGGTTGCCATCCCACTGCCAAAAATACTGACCCAGAATTGTTCCTGTCTAAAAGAACTGCGGAGAGAAAAATGGAGAAGAGACTGAGGGAAAGGATGTCCAGTGACCAGCCCAACTTGGGATTCATCTCAAGGGATGGCTCCATGGCCTGACACTATTACTGATGCTATGGTGTGCTTACAGACAGGAACCTAGCATCCCTATCCTCTACCCAGCAAGCAGCTGATTGAGACAGACACAGATACTTACACACAACCATTGGATTGAAGTTGGGGACTCCTATGGCTGAATTAGGGAAACTGGAAGAAACTGAGGAGAAGTTGACCCTATAGGAAGATCAGCAGTTTCAACTAACCCAGACCCCTAAAATGTCTCAGATACTGAGCCACCAACCAGGCAGCATATACTAGCTGGTAGGAGAACCTGGACACATATACACTAGAGGATTGACTGGTCTGGCCTCAGTGAGAGATGATTTTCCTAACTTTCCAGAGTCTTGAGGCCACAGGGAATGAGGAGGCCTGGTGGGGGTGGGGTTGAGTGGGGGGTGGGAAAATCCTCGTGGAGATAGGGAGAAGGAGGATTGAGATGTGGAACTGTGTGAGGGCAGACTGGTAGGGGGTAATGACTGGACTATAAAAAAAATAAAAGTAATAAAAGAAATTTACAGTATGGGATTTTCTTTTGGGATACTACTACATAAATAGTTATTATAATTAAAATTATGTTCAACTAGAGACTTCAAGAAATCTACAATACTATGTACAAAGAGAGAATAATACAATAGAAAAAGAAACTCAATTACTAGTTTCTTCCAAAAGAGTAGGCCTCAAAATACAGTATTTATATTGTCTTTTAAAGTTTCTGTGATATCCTAATTTTTAGAAATACTATGTAGTTTGTTAGTCCAGCACTGCTTGTGTTCACATGGTACATGTGAAGGTGGTTCTTTCAATGAAAGTAATAATTTACCAGAAGTACCAATTTGAATTTAATATTTGGAACAAAACATCTGCCACAGACGAACCTCACTTAGGTCCTCAATCTACAGGCAAAACTCGGGTTTGGTTACAGGTGGGCAAAAAATCGACGAAAGTGGGGTGACAAACAGACTCGACACAAAGGAGTGTGGATCTGAATGTAATTTGTCACATTGAGCATCAGACATTTATACAGAAGAAAATAGGGAAGTTAGGTGTCACACTGGCAAGGTACAATGAGGTTACTGGATTCTTACACAAAACAGAGGAATGCAAACATGGAAGGACTAGCAGGAACCAACTGGGATATGATTCAATATTAACAACTGGGATCAAAAACAACTCCACCTAAGGTCAGCTCAAACTTAGAAACCAGGGGCAAGGGCTTCGCGCCCTTGCCATAGTTCCTATTGTATAGTCCACCTTTCCCCAAGGCCATTGTAAATACTTGTATATGGGTGTAACTCAGCTATCTATATTTCTAAGTGTCTACTCTGGTTCCTCCTCAGGTCACAAACTTCCTTCTTCCTAGATAATGGTAAATTTCTGTGTAGGGCAGTGGCTTAGCTATCCATGCCCAAGGTTGGATCAAGGACTGCCTAGAATCTAACTTAGCTATATGTCAAAAAATCAATTCTTAGGAGCACCTGTAATAAAGTAATATTTAGGGAAAGCACATAGATCCATTTACCAACTAAAGCAAGGACATTGGAGCATTCATTATACAGGATGCCATAGTTCCAGGAGAGGAGTTTCCATGAACTTTTTGCCTCAGGACTGCGCACAGGCTTTTCAGCCTGTCAGGTGGGTCACTACTGGAGTGGATGTAGCAAACATCTATGAACTGAGCACTATTTACCACAAGGATAGGGGTTCTAAATACACCAAAGCAACAGAATGCAAGATAATAAAGATAAATGTGAAAATTAATTTATGATGCAGAGAATGTTCTCCTGGATACAAGAAACAAAAATATTCAAGGGTATTTGGAAAATGAAATGCCATATGTTAGCAATTCTAAGATACAATTTTCCCATAATTTTAAACAACTCTGAAGGAAGAATAAATTTTATAACTGACTGCACTTCTTAAATGTTGTTGGCTATTGAAGTCCTGGACTGCTTGCTATCACTTGACACCAGTTAAAGAATGATATAGAAAGCATATACATGAACATTTCCATGAAATAGGTTGGCATACATGTCTTTATTACAAGAGTAGGATATCTCTTAATGTATGCTGCCTTCACAGCTTTATTGAACTTCAAGCAACATATGTAGATAGAAAAATGTGGAATTCAATTATTTTCGACCTAAAATAATCATTCTGCAGGGTTGGATTTTTAATCAAAACCACTTCATTAATATGTAACAGTCATGTTAGTCAACATTCCATCACTATAACAAAATACCTATTGTGATTAATAAAACAGAGAAAAGTTTGATGCTGTGCTTTATGTCTAAGAAGCCAAAGAAAGAGGAAGACAAGGGCACAGGTCCTATAACCCCCTTCAAGGGTAAGTCCCAACAGCCCAAGGTGCTTCATCTAAGTTGTACTGTGGCATTCCTGATCACCTCCTAATAGCACCACTCTGAGGATTGAGCCTCAACATAACATATGGACCTTTTAGAATGAAAATGATCTCAAAACTATGAATGGGTAACTTTGTGAAAGCTCGCTGAAGAAGCTTAAACTTTCTGATGATAACATAGCAAAGCTTATTTGATATCTCTTCATTTTCAAGAATCAAGAAACAGGGCTGGGAAGAGATCCATGTTTAGTAATGGCTCATGCTCTTTTAGAGAAGCCCTAGATTGGTGTATAACACCCACAGCATGACATTCAAAATCTCCTGTAATTTTAGCTTCAGGAAATCCAACGCTTCCTTCTGGACACCATTAGCACCTACACACACATGCACACACACAGACATACACACACTCACTCACATTCATACACATACACTCAGACATATACATACAAATAAAAATAAACATTCAAATGTACAAAAATATGAAATATTCAGTACAACATGCTAGTTATGTTTAGGCTAGAACTTCAAAATAGCCATATGAACAGTGTATTTCTTTTTTGCCTTTTTCTTTTCTTCTTCTTCCTCTTCTTCTTCCTCTTCTTCTTCCTCTTCCTCCTCCTCCTCCTTCTTTTTTTTTTTTTTTTTTTTTTTTTTTTTTTTTTTTTTTTTNTTTTTTGAGACAGGGCTTCTCTGTGTAGCCCTGACTGTCCTGGAACTCACTCTGTAGACCAGGCTGGCCTCGAACTCAGAAATCCACCTGCCTCTGCCTCCCAAGTGCTGGGATTAAAGGCGCGCACCACCACTGCCCGACTGAACAGTGTATTTCTTTAGGGAATTTATAATCCTTTACTAACACAATGATGTTTTCCATTACAAAAGCATGTGTCTTCTGACTGTTTTTCAGTTGTTCATAGAGTCTTTGAAGGAACCAAATGACTCTTTGCCTGAACTATGTCTAATTTAATTGACTTTAAAAAATTTTAAAAATGTGTGATGGTCATGTGTTGCTTATAATGAAACAACACTAAAAAGAATGTTAAGGAATCAGTTCTTTAGGTAGCTGAAATTGCAACATAACTTTTGTTAGGATATTACATATATGCATCTCCTTTGCAAACTGTGATGAGATTTTTTGTTGTTGTTGATAGCTTTGTGGCATTAAATGATTGAAGTTGGTTCTATATTTTTCTTCTCCTTTTTCATTGACTGTTGGTTATGTTGCATATTATGCAGTAGAATAGTAAAGAATGTCAACTTCTATAATATATGCATTATTTTCAAGTTTATTACATGCATTCTCTTCTTTTATAAATAAGCATCTTTAACATTTTTCTACAGAAAGTTATTGAAAATAAAAATTCTACCACATATTAAGAGAGTTAAGTTGCTGTGCAATATTGCTGTAAAATCCATCATCTTCACTAGGGAAAATAATGAATTAACACAAGTGCCTCTATAAAGCCATTCTCTTCTCACTTCTTCTTTTCCAAAACAAAAAAAACCCAAACAAACAAACAAACAAACAAAAAACCTGTGAGGCTTCAAAAACAAATACAAAAACAAACAAACAAACAAACAAACAAACCCTAAGACCTTGTGAGACTTAGGCTGCCTCCCAGTGAAATAAGGTTTATAAAATGTGGCCTTACTAGATTTGTTGGTAAATTATAAGTACAATGAGACATTTATGGTTTTCTGCTGAGAAGTGGAGGAGGGAGTGCTGGAGAAGCTGCAAGTGGGGTGTGGTGTAGAGGGAGTGCTAATATTGGGTTGTAAAATGGATTCATTAACTAATTAATTAAAATACGATTTCTTTCTGCTAAGCCATTTTCTTTCTTCATTGGCAATGACTGAACTCAGGCACTCTCAGCAAACATAGCGTGAGTAATCAGTTGAACTGTATAAAACATAAATACAAATAAAAGGTGTTTTCCCCTTTCACAACATTTTCTCATTAATGTCAAATAGCTAATGTTAATTTTTGGTGATTAAAAGTGGAACAAAGATATTATAAAGATTGGAATGTCAGCATTCTTCAAAATGTGCATCATCTTAAAATAATGTCTTTATAATACTTTCCAATAAATATAATTTACTGAGAAATGCTTGGAACATGTTAGTGTCTCTGTGCAAATAACCCAGCCAGATTAATGATCCAGTAATTTCATTTAGAAACAAAGGGTCTTTCCAATTTCCTGCTGACATTTGCTACAACTACTAACACTCACTTCTCTGTTACAGCTTAGAAATGAAGTCACAATTTGAGGTTTATTTGATTGTTGAGCTCAATAGAATGTGATGAAATAGATCTTTTAAGTAAAATGATACAAATGCCTAAAGTTCTCCCACCATCAGAAAAGCTTTCAGAGGAGTGGGACCATAGGGCTCTCTGATAATACCATTAAATAAAATAATGCAGGGGACTCCTACAAAGAAATACTGGTACTGCATTACTATGATCAGAAAAAGCTTGTCATGAAGTAGTTTCATGTGGAGCCATGTGATTTGCTGCTTGGAGGGAAGGTTGAGCACGATTTACAAATAATCATTTGCTTTGAGAACATATTCAATGATAGTGGCCAAAAATCATGTCAGGCACCTTACTCCAAAATGACTGTCCTCATCTGTAACATGTAAGAGCAGTGAGATTAATGATGCCAGCACTTTCTTCAGAGGAAGGGCTACAAAAGCAAAAGCTACTATTTTCTCTGTGGAAATGATACCAGACCAAATAACACCACAGCAGACATAAGAGCACTTATCTGGGTCACCAACCACTATATAATTTGGTCTGTTTTACAGGAAACTCATGCCTGGTATTTTATATTGGAAGGTTATATAGGTCATAGGGAAGAAAATACTACAGTCATTTTGCTGAACTATATAGCAACAAACTGCCTTCTAAATATTTATCCCTATACCTACTTATTAAAAATAGATCTATGAGATCATCAGAGATGCTTCTTTGCTCGATGGATTGCAGTTAATAAAGACTTGCAGTAGGACAAAGGGGAGCTCTTACGTGTTTGCAACATGCTTAGCCACAAATGGAAAATCTATTATCACATTCTCTCTTGAAAGGCTTAAAAAAACCTCAAAAGAGAGGTCAGAGATACTGTAAGAGCCAAATGTAAGGAATGACTTGGGGAAAAACGTTTCTGGACATGACAGAAATATTGCTCTAATGAAGCCATAGCTGCTGTTTGTTGCATCAGATCTACCAAAGACAGAGACAGTCAGCATTTCAGCATAGATTGGGGGAAGAACACAGGATCTTCATTCCTAGCTAAAAAGCTGTTGACAATGAATTGTTCCTAAGGGAGGGAAAAATCTGTTTCCTTTGAGGGTATGGTTTCTGATAGGTGGCCTGTGCTTCATTAGATGACTCCACACTCATATGTTTATGAGCAGTTCTAAAGCCTCAGTGGGGTCATAAAACAGAAGATGTGGGTCTTGGTCCTATTGCAGGTGGTGGCTCTGTGGATGTTTATGGCTTGTATGACTGACCACTAAATGTCATGAAAAGTTCATGGTCTGCTTGCCACCTAAAATTATCTTGATATCTATGAGGTATGCTGCCACTGGGGGCCAAATTGATTGGAATGGCCTGCATGTTGATGGCCATGTTGCAATCCAGAACCATGTCATTGAGGAGCCTCTTGGGTCTGTAGTTCAACTGTAGCCAGGGTCTGTGCTGATATCCATGTTACCACTGAAGCCATGTTGATGTACTTGACGTATGATGCTGCTGAGGGCTGTGATGGTGTTCATGGCCCATTCAGAGGTAGAGGGCCATGTTCATGGTCTGTCCTGCCACTGGAGACCATGCCGAGGTCTATGGCATTTACTGATGCCAGAGAGCATGTGTAAGCCCATGGTTCATGCTATCACTGACTGTAAAGGAAAGGAAAAGTAGTTTTCCCATGGTATTGATGACAGCAGACTCACAGTTGAGAAAGAGGGACATGGAAGGCTTCTGTGACAACCCTTCCTTTAAAAGTAATAACCTAGACAGAATGCCATTGCAAATAACTCTTAAAAACTCTGATGAGTATCTTGAAGTGTAGCTTTCAACAATTTGTGGCTTCTTACAGGGGTACAGGTTGGGAAGAACTCAGTTTCACTTAAGGGGCTGCCAAATAGAAGGTTGATTATGCTATAGTGAGTTAACAGAAATTGGACTATTTTTGTTTTGTTTTGTTTTGTTTTGTTTTGTTTTATGTTATCCTTCCTTCCTTCCTTCCTTCCTTCCTTCCTTCCTTCCTTCCTTCCTCCCTCCCTCCCTCCCTCCCTTCCTTCTTTCCTCCTCCTCCTTCTCTCTCTGTCTCTCTGTCTCTGTCTCTGTCTCTCTCTCTCCCTTTTGCTCTCGCTCTCTCTTCTTTTCTTGTGGGAGAGGGAATTCATGGGGTATAGTGGAGCTGGGAAGACTGGGAAGTAAAGGTGCTTGATATTCATGATGTGCAATTTCCAAATAATCAATTCAAATATTATCAAAGAAGAGGGAGAAGGAAAAGGACATGATGTTGGCAAGGTATCCAGGGGTGAATTTAGGAGGAGGTGAAGGGGAAGTGGTTTGATGAATATAATCAAAATACATGATATGCATGTATGAAATTCTAAAAGAATAAATAAAAATTTACAGCTATTTGTACAATATGTACAAAGTAAAACAAAACTTTTCAAATGTGAAAGCAAGAACTGGAAAAAATGTGAGGATCTAGTTAAGTAGATTGCAGAGCTTCAGTAGAGAAAGTTTGCATACTGAGTCATTCAATCAGTATTTATTGAGTGTTTGCTGTGTGTCAGGTGCTCTTGTGTTCTAGAGATAGAGCAGAAAGCAAAGTGCTGGTCAAGCAGGTGTCCTGGAATCACTGAAGTAGAAAGATCGCCAGAGAATCAGTGTACGTAAAATAAGAGCAAAAGAGGGGATGGAGCATGGTGTTATAAAGTTCTAATAGCTAAAAGTGTTTAAATGTAAAAATATTAGGTAGATTAGCTAACAAAGTGTGCTCATGGGCTTTGATATTTAAGTAATGAGCTGAAAAAATTACAGGGGAACCATGCATACATCTGAGGGAACAACACTCTAGGCAGAGGTGTTCGTAGTCCTAAAGTGTCTGTGGGGTGGAGTATGTCAGCATGTTCTAGAACAGCATGTGCTAGAACAGTGTGTGTATCTATCTATCTATCTATCTATCTATCTATCTATCTATCTATCTATCTATCTGTGTGTTTGGGGTTGCTGTAACTCAATTGGAAGGGTTATGTTGTGTAGTAATAGGAAATGTTTTCAGAGGGTTGAATGGCGGCTAATTTCTAGTAGGGCCTCCATGGTGCAAATTTGCCAAGAGTACAAGATGTCACTGGACTTTGAAGGGTGATGTGATTAGTCCACCAGTTGTAGTACAAGCAGCTCAGAAGGGGTAATGAGTGGAGGATGATGAACAACGGTGAAGCTTCAGTTTTTCTAGTAGAGAAATGGAGGTGGACCCCTGAGGATCACTTAGGAGGGATAGAAACATTTGATTATAAATACCTTATTTTTGTTTTTATTGTTGTTGTTTTTTGTTTTAAGGCTAATCCTATTTGTTAATGGTTCAGATGCAGGATGAGATAAGAAAAAAAATCTTTGAACCTTAAGATTGCATCTAATCTGCTGTAAATAGTTAGGTAGACAACTGGAGAAGATTGAAGGAGAGTTAGGTTTGGCTGTATTAGACTCAGAATTGGGAGCATGGAAAGCTGTATTGCCTTTCTAGGCTCTCATGTTGTAATGTCAATGAATCAGTAGGTTATTCAAGCCAAAAGATGAATAAGATTACTCAGAGATTGATTTTAGATAGGGAAGGGAAAAGGGAGGGACTCATACCCAGTGACTGAGTCTGGTGCATGTCAACACTGAGAGATGCAAAGACAGACGTGATAAGAAAGCCTACTTCAGGGCTGTCCTCGGCAGAGAAAGCAGACCAGTGTGAGTTTGAAACACATGGAGATACTTTATGCAAAGTTACATGGACAGAAAAAGGAAAGTTGCAGATGAAAAAGATGAGGAGAGAGAGAAGACTCCTTTAAATTCAAGGAAAATACAATCTCAGTTGAAAACATGCAAAGCAAAATGATCTGAATGGCTTCCTCCTTAGAAAGCAGCAATGAGGCATGTCATTTCTCAAGATATCCCTTTGAAGGTCACCTGAAGTAAAATTACTTGAGATTTTCATAACAGCACACATAGTCTCAAATCAAATTTTTTTAGTAATGTGAGAATTTGCAATTTTGGAAACTCCACTGATGATTCATATGTATCTCACTAGCATTTTGTTTGAAGGTAACATATAAGAGTATGTCTCCAGGCATGTTGACAAGCCTGTAATAAGTTTCTGAAGCCTGTTATATGTAATAAGTCCCTGAAGCTCTGGACATGGGTTAAGAACAGCACCTGCTGGATCCTGTATTCATGGTCTGCATCTTCATTAAGGAATAGGATTCGATTATAACCCTCCGCAGGGAATGGATTGCTTTACTTTCAAACTTAATATCCCTTTCTGGCAAATCTATTAGAAAGCTCAAATTGACAACATTTATTTTCCATTTCACTTGCACTCTCTGTAGGGGAGAAATCAAAACTTGAAATTTGCAAGGCTTGTCATAGGTTTGCATGTCCCTTTGAAGCATACTTCATCAAATACAGTATAGCCATCATTACTCTGCTTGTTATTGCATTGATTCAGTGACGTGGCTTGTCAGAAAAAAGTCCCTTTCTTTCTAGACCATGGCACACACTCACACTTTTTTTTTTGTACGCATATATGCATGTAAATATGGGTACTTATTTGTAGGCAGTGTTCATTCATTCATGTGTGTGTGTGTGAGAGAGAGAGAGAGAGAGAGAGAGAGACAGAGACAGAGACAGAGACAGAGACAGAGAGACAGACACAAAGAGAGGGAGAGACAGAGAGAGACAGAGAGAGACAGAGAGAGACAGAGAGAGACAGAGAGAGACAGAGAGAGACAGAGAGACAGAGAGACAGAGAGCCAGAGCACAGCTATGGGTGACATTTCTCATTTGCTATACATCTTATTTTGGGGAACAGGGCTTCTCAGTAGCCTGCTAATCCTTTTGTCTCTGTTTCTACCCTGGGATTACAAGCACACATCACCATGCCTAACTTTCTGTTTTAATGTCTGTTGTGAAGCTAGAACTTAGGTCTTCATGTCTGAACTATCTTTCCAGTTTAATGTTACACACTTCTGACATACAATGGCTGCAAATGTAAATTTTCACCGTGACCTGTAAAAATCCATTGCAGGGTTCAATATTTTGACTGTCAGAAAAAAGCTTTTCTTTCCTCTTTAGGATTATGGCCGGTTTTCACTGTATAGAGCTGGTCCACAAATAGTAAGTGTACACAAAAATTCCAACTTGGCTATGAAACATGAAAAAACAACCAAGTGTGTTTTGGCTCAAGGAATTCTGCTTGGAAATAATGGAAGAAATTAAAGGGATGTTATGATGTATACATTAGATAGTAAAATGTGTAGAGAACCTAAAGTTTTTATTTGCTACTGTCTTCTTCCAAATACTGACCTTCATGTTTGAAGGTTATTTGTTTATTTACTCTCTCTCTCTCTCTCTCTCTCACACACACACACACACACACACACACACACACTGTGTGTGTGTGTGTGTGTGTTTGTGTGTGTGTGTGTGTGTGTGTGTGTGTTGTGGGGTGGTTGTTGGCTCATATAACAATGAAATGTCTGTGGAGATTTGAGGGCAAAGTTGTGGAAATAAGTTTTTCATTTTACTATCTATTTAATACTTTGGTCTTGAAATTCTGAATTTACATACCTTCCAAGGCAAAGTGTCCTATCACTTAGGTGTTAGCATGGTGAGTGTGGGGAAACAATTGGGAAGAATCTGTGTCTGTAGTAGATGTGATGAACCTCACTCTGAGTACCTGATGCCTTTAAACTTTCTGTGGATTCCTCTATGAAAAAGTAGTCTGGACACCACAGGCTATTTATTGTACTTTAAAGTTTAGTGACATACTGTTTATGCAGTTACCTCCTGTTTGGTTCATGGGAGCTTCCTGAGTGGAGTCCCAATATCTTATTTACTCCAGTATTAGTGTCCACCACCAAGTGCCTTGCCTGGAGGATACTAGGAACTGAATGTTTTAAGTGATATTTTACTTATTCTTTGAAAATTTTTTATTTTTATCATATACATCTCTCTTATATTCCTTTAATTCCAAGAACTTCCTAACCCATCTTCCTCCCAGCATGATTATTGTTTTTTTTCCAATTTTTAATTAGATATTTTCTTAATTTATATTTCAAATGCTATTCCGAAAGTCCCCTCCTCCATCCCCCCTCCCTGCTCCCCTGTCCACCCATTCCCACTTCTTGGCCCTGGCATTCCCCTGTATTGGGGCATATAAAGATTGCAGTACCAAGGGGCGGGCCTCTCTTCCCAATGTTGGCTGACTAGGTCATCTTCTGCTACATATGGAGCTAGAGACACAAGTTCTGGGGGTTCTGGTTAGTTCATATTGTTGATCCTCTTCTAGGGTTGCAGACCCCTTCAGCTCCTGGGGTTCTATCTCTAGCTTCTCCATTGTGGGCCCTGTGTTCTCTCTTATAGATGATTATGAGCATCCACTTCTGTACGAGACAGCTATATCAGGGTAATGGGGTACAGAGCTAGAGAAAGAATTCTCAACTGAGGAATTCCGAATGGCTGAGAAACATCTGAAAAAATGTTCAACATCCTTAATCATCAGGGAAATGCAAATCAAAACAACCCTGAGATTCCACCTCACACCAGTCAGAATGGCTAAGATCAAAAATTCAGAGGACAGCAGATGCTGGTGAGGATGTGGAGAAAGAGGAACACTCCTTCATTGCTGGTGGGAATGCAAGCTTATACAACCACTCTGGAAGTCAGTCTGGCATTATCTCAGAAAATTGGACATAGTACTACCAGAGGATCCAGCAATACCTCTCCTGGGCATATAACCAGAAGATGTTCCAACTGGTAAAAAGGACACATGTTCCACTATGTTCATAGCAGCCTTATTTATAATAGCATGATTATTGTTATTGTTACTATCAAGTCATGTATTAATTTAGGCCAGGTAGGAAACTAAGTGTTTTTGTGAAAGTTATTTTTAGCAAATCCAATTTGCTAAGCTTTTATACTGTACTTCCCTTGTGTAATATTTTTCTCAAAAATTCTGTTTTGTGGTTCAATAGCTTTAAATATTTACATGATGTTTTCCCCTATATTTTGTTCTACTCTGTTGCTTTGCTCTCCAGCTCTGGAGTTTGATTTGGGTTTCTGCACTTGTCTGGTTCACTTCTTGTAAGTTGAATTTACAATGAAACCCAGGAACTAACATATCAGTTATTGGCTTGGCGTTTTTTACTGTGCCTGTTCCTCAATCATCTAGATGAACAATCTTTATTTCAAACAGTCTCTTTCTTCTGAAGCTTAGCAAGCTTGTTCTAGTTACAGACACATTTCTCCTTCCCAGGAGCCCTGGAACTATCCTCACATGTACAGATGGACAATACTAGCCTCCAACCTGTTTCATGAAAAGCATCAAAACCCTATTTGTTCTTAAATGTGGCTGCTGCTTTTGAAGCAAATGAATGTCATTGACCTAATTTAAGGGGCTGTAGCATGTTACCAGTTTTACATACATATTATCTCAATTGGTTCTCCTAGGAATAAACATAGCCTGCCACTAATTCTTCTTCATTGTTGAAGAAACCGATTCTTTAAGTCACTGTGAATGCTCCTAGAGTGGATGGAATGCTCCTAGAGTAGCAGAATTGTGACATGTCTGAACTCAGAGGTAATGGCAGAAATTTGCAATGCAATGTTTGAGTGAAAAGTATGCTCCAGGTCTGATCTAAGACTATAAGTCTATAACAATTTATTTCAGTGAACACTCACAGAAATCTACAGTAATTAAGATTTACAGACTTGCTTAAGGCTACACAACTACTCTATTGCAGTGCTTTCAATAACACTACTTAGAAATTTGCATAGAGTAGAATACGCTAACTCTGATACCTCTAAAGCTCAGAAATGTAGAAGCACCCAAATTCAATCACTGAATACCTACAAAACTTCAACCTATAAATTCTAAATACATATGAAAAAGTTAGTCACCCAATCCACATAATTTCATGTTAAAATATGAAATCTGAATTGAGGCAGATCATTTTAAACCCATAGAACCTGGTAATCTGACCACTTTTCTCCTGCATAATATTTTGGACATAGTATAGAAATCACCGATTGACAGAGGGATAACAACAGAAAGTAGAACACAAGACAGTGGAATCAATCCAGAATTAATATCAATATGCATGAATTAAAAACCACATAATTTGTCTGAGAGAAGCCTAGTGTAAGGTGTGGTCTTTGGGACAGCATTCTCATGGTTGGGACATGTATGCCAGTCTCTGACAGTTTCCTTTGAAAGTTGTCACTAGTGAGTGAGGCTATCCATACATACAGTGGAGAATATAAAAAGATCTTTCTATGCTCTCTGCCCAATTTTGTTGTGAATTTGTAACAGTTCCAAAACTTATCTTGAGAAATGGCTTAGTAGTACAGAGTGATCGGGTCCTAGCATTCACACTTGGCAGCACTGAACTTCAGTTTCTGGGAATCTGGTGGCCTTTTCTAGCCTCTCTGGGCACATGTAGTCAAATGCACATACCTACATACAGACACAGCTAAAAATAAAATCTAAACAAAATCCTGATAACCTGGTTTGCTTTCTCCTATGATGTATTTCTATTATCTACTTACATACCTGGTACCAATCAGCATTTATTATTTGCACATAATGTGAATATTATTTGGAATGTTTGGAGAACAGAGATTAGAGCAAATGATGCCATGTATTTCATAGAGCTTATCTTCTAAGAACTGAGAGAAGGGATGGATATAAAATATGCAAATGAACAACAAATAAGAAACATTCCAAGAATAGTAACAGTACAAAACAATCCAATTTGAAAGGAAACACGGCAATAATGTAGATAGGGTACAGTTATTTTCTGGTATGAGTATTTCTGTCTTCCCCAAATCAATATAGTTAAATTGTAAACTCTAATGTAATATGATTTTATGAAGTCAGACTTTGAGGAAATGATAGGCCTTGGGAATAAAATCTCTAAAAACAGGACCAGTGGCCTTTAAAAATTATTATATTTCATTTAGTAATTTTAGTATGTCTCAGTATGTATGTAGGTGCAGGAGTATGGATGTAAGAAGAGAGCTTGTAAGAGTTGGCTGTCTCCCTTCACCTTATAGGTCTGAGATCAGACCCAGGCTGTCAGTACCCACTTAGCCATGTTGCCAATGGTCTTTCAAAAAATGGTCAGAGAAAGGTGTCCCCTGCCTTTTCACATGTCAGATTATAAGAAAACCAAACATCTTGTGACCCAGGAAATGTACAATGAAGAATGAATTTGACTATGTGCTGATCTTGGATTCTGGATTCAGAACTAAGTGTTATAAAAAGTAAAATAAACAACAAAGGGAACTTTCCAGATAGAGCGAACACACAAAGCCAGGGATGATGGTTGATAAGAAGACTAACATGGCACAAGTATTTTTCCAACTCAGGTCAGGAGACTCCTCTTTCTTTTAATGGGGTTGCAAGTAGAGGCTGGAAAGGGAAAGCAGGGGCAGGCATGTACTGTGGAGGGGCTGAGGTTGCGTATTTGTGAAAGGTAAAAGAAAAGGAAGTTAGCTAGGACCACACACGAAAGACGAGTTGCAAGTATTAATTATTACACACAAAGCATGGAGCAAAGCTAGTTTTCTTTTTTTTTTTTTTTTTTGCTTTTTTGTTTTTTTATTTTTCGAGACAGGGTTTCTCTGTGTATCCCTGACTGCCCTGGAACTCACTTTGTACACCAGGCTAGCCTCGAACTCAGAAATACGCCTGCCTCTGCCTCCTGAGTGCTGGGATTAAAGGCATGTGCCTCCACGCCCGGCTGCAAAGCTAGTTTTCTAAACTAAGTTCCGACTTCATCAGTTGATGACATCTTTTGACTCCCTTCCTCCTTTGTCCATTTATTTTCCCTTTCAGCTATTTGTTGTTGTTTCAAGTTATGAAGTCAAATATTTAATTTTTGTTCTTCTGTTCTTTTCTAGTGGAAACCGGAAACTTCGTGAGATAAATATGGAGAATGGAGAAGACTTTAAAAATTAAGCAAAACTAAATGAAAGAAAGTCTTTCAGGCACAGATGAGATGGCAAAGCCTGAAGACTTAAATTCCTTCCCTGGAACCCACAGGACGGATGATGAAAACTCACCATCTAAAATAATTCTCCAATCTCCGCACACATGGCATAAGCCTGGATTTCTCTCTCTCTCCCTCCCTCTCCCCCCCTCTCTCTTTCTCTTTCACACACACACAGACACACACACACACACACACACACACACAAACGAACACAGACAGACACACACACACATGCTAATAAACAAATAAAATAAAAATAACTTCATTAGACTAAATTTTTCTCTTTCCAAAAGAAATGGTTAGAAAAAAAATGGTTAGAAAGAAATATAATTATAGTTTAATATGACAAAACAAGAGGAATACGACATTTATTTAGGTAAAATAGAATTTCCTTTTACTTGAATTTCCTTCCTATAGTCTAAGGATAAAACAGTTACAAAACACTTTAAAATTACCCAACCTGACCTGTGGAGTACTATAAATTTTCATATAGTGGAGCTGTAGGCTAACTTCTTGTAGCAAGTTTAAGTGGGGGAATGAGCAAGCTCATTGTGAGTAATCATGCAGAAATTTCCACAGAGATACTCAACCATAAAAATCACCACTCAAGAAAATGAAAACGAAACACTTGTCTGGCGCTGATAATTGTAGCACTTAACATGTCAGAGTTGAGCATTTGACTTAGATGAATATAAATTATTTATGCCTAACTCAGTTAGGATCCTCAAACTACAAGTTCCGTCTTTGAAATTCTAGTTTCTTCATCATAGAACAACAGTGTTTCAATTTCAGAGCACCCAGGAATGCTTTCTAATGGACTCCAGTGTCTGCATGTTAAATAAATAGCTCTAATATTGTACTCGGAGATAATTGACCAGTTTTTCCATCATCTGCTATTATTAAGTTTTCTAGGCACAATGCTTAGCAATAATGCTGCAGTCTTCAGAGAAGTTTATTCTTACATATCAAATAAAACAAACAACTATAGTTTCTATGGGTAGTGATGTTATCAACCATCATACTTCTGGTACATTAAGTCTGTCAAAAAATGTATATTGATAGCCATAAACCTTGAAATACTTGATAATTATCTTGTTTTTGCTATTTCATTCTGCTGTCTAAAGTTGAAAATAAATTACAGAATGAAAGAGGTATTGGAATTGATGAACTATGAGTTATAGGTAGACCATACAATCAAGTAAGAGAACATAGTTATAAGGAAATACATAAGAAACATCTTACTATTAAGGTCCCAGCAGGAAATTACAAGCACCCTGTCAAGCAGGGCATTTCTTAACAGAATCAGTTTATCAACAAATACATGAGTTTCCAGAACCTCCTCATTTTGCTGTATGCAGAGATAGCTGAGAATGCTTCAAAATGCCAGTGTTGAGCAATGTGGCTCACTTTTTGACAACTATAAAGCTGTGAAATTGATATCTCTGGAGGTGCTCCCTGTAAGAAGATTTCTAGTTATTTATGCAATGATGCCGGGTGGAAATTTCAGGCCTCTGTGAAACACCTAGTCAATCATTCTTCTAAAACCTAATAAAGCAAAGGAATACTTTGCAATTCTCTCATTTGAAACACACAAATTGGTATCTAGTGTTCTGCATTTTTGCATGCACACACATTTGGGGTATATTTATGTGACTATGCATATGTATGTGTTCATGACCATGTGGTTACACATTCATGAATGTTGTGCCTATGCATTTGAGGGCTAGTGCTCCATATGGGTGACTTCCTTCATAGCTTTCTGCCCTTTTACTTTTAGGCAGCATTACTTTTCACTGAATGTGCAGCTCCTTGGTTTGGTTAGGTTGGTCACTGAACTCCAAGGTCCTTTTCCCACATCCTAGTTCTGAAGTTACTAGCAATTACCCAGCATGCCCAGTTTGTATGTGAGTTCTGGGATCTGAACTCAGATATTATATTTGCATGACAGGTATGTGGCCATCTGTATCGGCATTTGGCACTTGCTTCCCTTTTTCTTACTCATGTTATTTCTCTTTTTTTGTCAGAAGGTTCTCATTTTCATTTGGTCCTCGCCTGTACCTGTTGCTATGGGCAGAGGTGGATATTAACTATGCACAAATGCAGGCTATGACATGACTGGCAGGGTCTTGTTTTTTCAACTGCAACCTGCATTGAGTGTGTGGCTAGGATTAGTGCATCATTAGTCCTGCTAAGATAGTTAAGTGCACCATTTGGTCTTTTGTAAGCAGAAGTCCAAGGCTGACTATGCTGGTTTAGTCTCAGTGAACATGATACAAATGGAGTCTCAACTCAGGAATTGCATCCACGACACAGGCAAGTCTGTGCAGCATTCCCTTGATTAATAATGTGTGTGAGGGGGGCCCAGCCAACCATGGACAGAACCACCCATGACACTAAGAGGCATAAGAGAAAGGTAGCTCTATTTGTGTCAAGCCAGGAAAGAGTGTTTCTCCATGGTTACTGCTGCCTGGCTTCTCTGGATGACAAATTCCTACCTAAAATCCAAGTAAACCAGTTCTCTCCAAGTTTCTTTGAATCATGATTCCTATCCCAGTAGCGTAAACCAAATTAGAATAGTGAGTAATACTATTTAATAAATTAATAAATAACTATTTATTAATTATAAATAGTAATACTATTTAATAAATTTAATAAAAATGTATTTCTCATGTTTCTGGAGTCTGATTAGTAAAGGAATAAGGTACCAGCAGACTGGCTAGTCAGTGAGAGACAAGGATATGCTTCCAAGATGAAGCCCGCATCCCCTGGAGTACAGAAACACTATTCTTCACATGTTCAAAGAACGGTAAGCCTCTTTAAAAAGTCTGATGTACTATGCTTTCAGTCCATATAGAAGCAAAGCACTCATGACTCAAGGGTACCTATGATGCCCATGTTTTATCCTTTTATGACCATGGCCTTGTCATGACAAGTGATTTCCCAATAATATTTTAATGAATGATCGATCATTATGACCATGCAAATGGCTCTTCTGGTACCATGCTTCCTGCATAAGCATGAGGACCTATGTTCAGAATGCATCTCTCATGAAAAGCCACATGGGACAGGTAAGCATCTATAATCCCAGTGCTGAAGGGCAGAGAGGAGTGGAGTCCTGAAACTTACTGAGCAGAAAGCATAATTAATAAGCTATAGGGTCAGTTAATGACTTTATTTCAATGAACATAGTGAAAAGCAGTGTATAAAAGCACATATATTGACTTCTGGTTGCTACATTTACATGACACCTATGAAAGTATATGTAGGTTTGCATGCATGTATACAAACATGTATACTCACAATCAATGTTTCACACTCTTTTCTTCTTCAATATCTTCACACTTAATATATTTGTATATAATATATATGTACCTGTATATATGTATATTATTTGCATATTCATATATGTAATATTGATATTTGCATATGAATATGCAAATTATCTATTCTATAGTTTTCTTTGTGGATGGAAAATATCCATGAAGGCATATCCTCATACCAAACATGGTTTTTGGTTACTTATATCCAAAAAGTTAAGGTCATTAGGGCCCTTTTATCAACTTCAAGCTCATTCAGATTGTCTCATAAAAGAAAACAACTATTTTTAAGAATCCATAGTATTTTCTACCTATCCAAGATTGGTAAGAAGATAAGACACTAGAAAATGGAAATGAGGCAGAAGACCCTGTCTCTTGGGCTTCAAACACTCCTACATATCATTTTAACAATTCAGCTTTAGATACATTCTCTCCTGTCTTCTCACTTCTTCTGAGACTGTCTCATCAAATTATTCTATTCTAATATTTATGATCTTTTAATTGTCTATATTTACTTAGTTCTAGAAACTACAGAGAAAAAAAATTTTAAGTGATTAAATTTCTCTGAATTTTGACATAGCTCAGACTGTCAAGTGACTCTGCAACAGAAATATTTATCTTTTGGAAGTCTCAAAATTTGAAGGTCAGGGCCAGCTTCTGTACATGGGTTGCCTCTGTTAGCTGATTGCTGTATTTTTACCCAGATGCCACAGAAATCTTCAGGGTAGGTATCAGGGAGATTCCACAGCAAATCTGGCCTATAGTTGTCTCACCTGGAATGATGTTCTGGGAATAATTCTTAAAAATAATGTGAGGATGGATACTGACTGTTGTTTCTGAAGCATGTTTAATTTATATGTATCAAATTTCTGAGGATTTATATGTAGATAATGATCAATGAGGAAGGAAGATTCATTCATTTCTTCAGTGTTGTAGCCATTGGTGAGGTACACAAACTTCTGTAAACCAACTCCCAACTATACTCCTATAAATAAACCCTGGAGAACTCACATTTGGTTATATAAACAAAAAAGATATAACAGGGATTTAATGGATCTGAGAGAGAATAAGGAGGGTCACAGGAGATAAATGTAGTTGAAATATAATACACAAAAGTATGAAAATGTCACAATTTTAACCATTAATATGTATAGCTAATATTTGCTAATGAAAATAAAAAGTACACATGAGAGAAATTACATAATTTTTTCCATTTTATGGCACATTGAAAAATATAAAATTTATGTTCATGCTCTATTTGTTATCCCAACTGGTGGTTTAAGATTTATATATACCAACTTAGTCATTATTCTACTTTTGTGAAGAAACCACAAAAACAAACTATCTAGCAGTGTCATAATGTCAATCTATTACCATCGTGGCAGGGAGCATGATGCCAAGCATGGTGCCAGAACAGTATATGAGAGCTTCATCCTGATTTGCAAACAGAGAGAGAAAGATGGTGCCTGACATGGGATTTGAAACCTCAATGCCTAACTTCAGTGACACTTCTTCCAAGAAAGTCAAACTTCGTAACCTTTCTAATCCTTTCAAATAGATTCACTCCCTGGTGATTAACTGCTTAAATATATGAGACCATGTGGGCCATTCTTATTCAAACCACTATACATACATTTGCTTTGGAAAGAATAATAGAGTGTTTATGAATTTTAACTGAGCATGGCAGTGATCTGGGTAGAGGACATTATGTGCATTTGGTATTCTGTTCTTGAGGCAGTCTTATTTTAGGTTTGTTGAAGGATTTCTTTCTTGCATTTTCTAGGGTGTATTTTACATCCTTGTTATTGTGTTTTCTCTTTATAATCTTTTGAAGGGCTGGATTTATTGAAAGATATTCTGTGAATTTTGTTTTTTTCATTGAATATTTTGTTTTCTCCATCTATAGTAATTGAGAGTTTTGCTGGGTATAGTAGCCTGGGCTTGCATTTGTGTTCTCTTAGGCTCTGTATAACATCCGCCCAGGATCTTCTGGCTTTCATAGTCTCTGGTGAAAAGTGTGATGTAATTCTAAGAGGTCTGCCTTTATATGTTATTTGACTTTTTTTCCCTTTCTGCTTTTAATATTCTATCCTTATTTAGTGCATTTTTTCTTCTGATTATTATGTGTTGGGAAGAATTTCTTTTCTGGTTCAGTCTATTTGGAGTTCTGTATGCTTCTTTTATGTTCATGGTCATCTCTTTCTTTAGGTTTGGGAATTTTTCTTCTGTAGTTTTGTTGAAGATAATTCCTGGCCCTTTAAGTTGAAAATCTTCCTTCTCATCTACTGGTATTATCTGTAGGTTTGGTCTTATTGTGTCCTGGATTTCCTGGATGTTTTGAGTTAGAATCTTTTTTCCTTTTCTTTGATTGTTGTGCCCATGTTCTCTATGGACTCTTTTGCACCTGAGATTCTGTCTTGCATCTCTTGTTTTCTGTTGCTGATATTCCCATCTATGTTTCCTGATTTCTTTCCTAGGGTTTCTATCTCCAGAGTTGTCTCCCTTTGGGTTTTCTTTATTGTTTCTACTTTCCTTTTTAGGTCTTGGATGGTTTTGTTCAATTCCATCACCTGTTTGGTTGTGTTTTCCTGTAATTCTTTAAGGGTTCTTTGTGTTTCCTCTTTAAGGACTTCTACCTGTTTACCAGTGTTTTCCTGTAATTCTTTAAGGACCTCTACCTGTTTAGCAGTGTTCTCCTTCATTTCTTTAAGTGAGTTTTAATGCCCTTCTTAAAATCCTCTACCAGCATCATGAGATATGATTTTAAATCTGAGTTTTGTTTTTCAGGTGTGTTGTGGTATCCAGGACTGGCTGAGGTGGGAGTGCTGAGTTCTGATGATGGTGAGTGTTCTTGATTTCTCTTACTAAGATTCTTACATTTGCCTTTCACCATCTGGTAATCTCTGGACTTAGTTGTTATAGTTGTCTTTGGCTTGTTCTTATTCCTCCTGTGATTCTGTTAGCCTCTGTCAGCAGTCCTGGGATTCCAGCTCTTTCCTGAGTCTCAGTGGTCAGAGTACTCTCTGCAGGTAAGCTCTCCTCTTGCAGGAAAGGTACACAGAGTCCTGGCAGTCAGCCCTGCCTCCTGATTGAAAATGAAGGCCTGAAACAAGGCCTGTCTCAGAAGATGTGTTGTCTCTTTAATCTGGGAGCTCACCTGCACATACTAGTCTTGAGGTACCCAGGACATATTATGGCTCCCTTACCTGGTCCTGCAGTCAGAGCCCTCCCAGCAGGCCACCTCTCTTCTGGTGGGGAAGGTGCCTGGATGTCTGGAGCCTGAAAAGGGGTCTGTCCCAGAAGCTGTGTTGCTTCTGCCTATCCCAGAAGCTGTGTAGCTTCTGCAGTCTGCACTCTCACCTGTGCAGACTGGTCTCTGAGGGACCCAGGGCACAAGATCTACAGTAAATTCTTAAGACATGTATTTGAAGATTCATACTTCAGATGGTGACAATTAAAATCAAAACCCTGATCTTTTACTCTGTTTGTTTTATGTTGTTTGATGGTCACTTTCCAGGTCACCTAACCATTCTGTGTTAAGTTATTAACACAGAATGAATTAAGTAATTTGGTTTGGGTAATCACTATACACGTTACAAAGTTTATTTTTAAAAAAGCAAATGAAAGCAACAAAGCAACAGCAAACCACTTTCTTTGAGGATGCCACTGTCAAAACAAAGGTGAAAGAGACCACTCCTGTCAAGCTAATTCCCATGCTTTTATATAGACGTAATCTATAATGGATAACCTGGTGACTTAAAATCATTAGAAGGATTGAATACTATAATTATACTTTTCATTAACTCATTTATTGCAGCATTTAATCTTTCGTGTTGTAAAGAAAAGTTTTGAGAGCTCTAGCTTGCCTTACAAGGATAATGAGTCCTTCTCCAAGGAAAATCATGTCTAAAAACTAGTATTTTTAAGTATTACAAACAAGTTTCAAGACTTCTGAAAAATGGAAGTATTTCTTTCTAGGTCAGTGGTTTCAGTTGATATGTGAATAGCAGTTCTTTGTTAGGGTAGACTTTATGCTAAAAAGAAAATAGAATGCTGTGGGTCTTTGCATCTGTTTTGGTCAGCAGCTGAGTGGGGTGTCTCAGGACAGTTATACTAGTCTCCTCTCTATAAGCATAACAAAGTATCATTACTTTTAAAATTTTGAATTATGTTTATTTGTGTGTGTATGTTTGTGTGTGTGTGTATGTGTGCGTATGCACATGGGTGTATATGAATGCATCTGAGTGAATGTACTAATAGAGGCCAGAAGAAGGCTAGGTTGCTTCCAGAGATACAAGCAATTAAGAGCCACCTGATGTAGGTTCTGAAAACTGAGCTCAGGTTTTCTGCAAGTGCTTAAACATGCTCTTAAACAGAAGCTCATTTTTCCAGCCTCAATAAGTACTTTTGCATAATGATTATACTAACACTTTTCATTCTAATTTGTTCTAAGTACTAAAATCACTGCCTAGTGCTATTTCTTTCTTATATCTTGAGCTGAGTCATTCATTATTTGTTACTTTTAAATGCATAACTCAGGGTTTGATGATAAATAAGACTATGTTCCTGCTTTCTCTGATTTGTTCACTGTACCACTTCCACAAACAACAATGCCAGATATGAGGGTTTGGTGACTGCTTAATTACAAAATACCCCCAAAGCAATAGACACAAAGCTACAAGATTTTTCAGTGAAAGCATAGAGTAAGAGAGACTTCCCAACCACAAGCTTGGCAGATATGTTAAGACTTGACCATTGATTTATGGTTGACAACGCTTACTGAGCTGTAAACCAATAATTAAAAAAAAAAAAGTAAAAAGTCAGATATTAATGCAACTGAATCAAGATGGCACATAATGCCTTTTAATCTGTGCTTTTGGCATGATGTGGACTTACTCTCTGGCCTGTCATATTAGCTGATCTTGGGCACTCCTTTGTACAATAGAGGAAGGCAACAGTGTGTTCCACACACTTAAATCATGTCTTGTAAATGTCTCCTGGATGACTTACTAGCTACTTTATGAGTAGACCTTGAACTGAGTCCAAATTGTCCCCTTTATCTTCATTGCAATATGTGTCTACCCTGGTACAGAATCCAGTAACTCAGGGCTTCTTCTGGAAAAGGCATAAAAAGAATTTCTGGGAGCATATCCTTCCATCCCATCTCTCTCCTGATTTTCTGTGTCAGAGGCTGACTTTATTTTTATCTTTTCTCTAATGCACAATTTGTATTTGAGATGGGTCACTAAAGAAACACAGTATTTTGTCAGGGTTTATTTCTCTTAAAGGCATAAGTATTAGTTTCTATAAAATTTCAGTAAGGAATTGATGGATTAGGTGAAAATATACTGGCTGAATGATTTATTTTATTTAAGCTTTGGGGAAATTTCTAAAAATATGGACTAATGATTGTTGTTTTGAATTTAAATATTGTTCTCATTACTGTTGGTTAGTTATTCAAGTATGTGGTGATGTGAATAGTGGTGTTATATTTTCACTGGCATGAAAACTGACAATGTTCTGAGATATAGTTAGCCCATCTTGCTTTTCCTTTCCATGGCCTTTGTGCCTTCCGTCCCACTATGACAACACTGAAGAGCCACTATGACATCACTGAAGAGTCACTATGACATCACTGAAGAGCCACTATGTCATCACTGAGGAGCCACTATGACATCACTGAAGAGCCACTATGACATCACTGAGGAGCCACTATGACATCACTGAAGAGCCACATGAAAAAAGTGCCCTCTGTTAGTGTTGTTAAGAACTGTCAAATTTCTGAAACTTTTGTTCTCAACCATATATGTACAGTACACTAGAATGAGGATGAAAATAAAAAGCATAGAAACTATGCTCTTGATTAAAATGCTTCAGTACTATCCTTTTTGTGCTTATAATAAAATTGAAATTTGATAATTGGCCTAATATCTTGCTTCATTTGGACTCTGCCTTCTGATGAAACATTTAACATTTCTTCTGTTTTCTTTGCTCTCAACATTAGAGTCAAATTGACTTTTGCTCTGCATGCTCATGTTAGGCTCATACAAGCCTGTAAACCCTCACATGCTGCTACCCAGTTCTGGTCACTCTTCCTGCACTTTCATTTAGTTGGTTCCAGTCTGTTTGTCCTTAATATTGTTGCAATGGAGAGAAATACTATTGTCACAATGGGGAGAGTTACTATTTGTCATTTAATTACTTGCTTATCTATATCTTATTGTACAGTTATTTTTTTCTCCAAGAGTTTGCACAGTTAAAGTGTTGAATGTGATGTAGTTTTACATGTCAATTTTACTGCAAGATACTTTATTATGTGCTTCAGTCTCCTTAGCTTCCAAATAAAGGTAAGGGATCAACTTAAAAGCAGCTGAGTAGGCAGAAGCACACATTTTACATAGTTCTTCACATGCTACTCCACTCAATGAGCTGTCCTTACCGTCATCATCTCACTCATGACTTAGGGAATGGTTTCTAATACCTTGAATAATGAGTGGACATCAGCTTGTATCATTTCACTGACACTGAAGCAGGGATTCAAAGTGGTAACAGCACACACGTTTCATGACTTTAGATATTTATTCTTCACTTTCATCATATTTTGAATGTCAGGAGCCTACAAGTAAAACATGAGAAATTGTATCTATAAAGCACATATTAGATGATTCTTAGACACTTATTTTGGGATTTGTTATTCTGCTTAGTTTCTTTGCTTGCTATCAAACCTCTCCTTCCTATCTCCTGATTTTAAATCTCCTGTTACCAAGTTTTGAAGAAAAATGTCATAGTATGAAATGCTTTATTGTCACATCCTATATCTAGCATGTTATCCTATGTTAGTTTGTTCTATCCTTGGGTAGAATGTTGAATCATGCTCTAGTCAAATGGTGTTAAAGACACTGTCCAAAGAAAGACAGACCATGCTAAGGTATTCACTATCTCACCTTTTCTCATCCTTTATTGTTCTCTTATACTGCACATAAATACATAAATTCTCTCTCTCTCTCTCTCTCTCTCTCTCTCTCTCTCTCTCTCTGTATGTTCACATGGGCACACATGCATATAACAGCTGATGAAACCTCAGCTAACATTCCTCAAGAACCATCCCCCTTGCTTTTGAAAAATGGTCTCTCCTTGGTCTGAACTCACCACGTAGAGTAGGCTTCCTGGCTAACATGGTGCAGACCCTCTTTTCTCTTCCTATCAACACTAGTGTTCCCAGCACATACCACTGTGTTGTGCTTTGAAAAATGGGATCTTGGGATCAAGTTCAGGTTCTCATGCTTTCAAGGCTGGCACTTTACCAACTGGTCCATCCCTCTGATATTACAAAAAAGTAATTCACAAAGTCTCATTTTAAGCTCTTTCATTTCCATCACCTGCTTTTTTTTTTCCCCTAAAAAAATCACTATGCTTTTTCTTAATCCTGAAACTCAGTCTAGAGAACCCCTTCTTGCTGAAGTGCTCAATCCTACTCTTACATTCCTGGTTCACATTGAATCTTATTTCCACTTGAAATGCTTGTTCTGTGTGAAAATCTCTGTGAATTCTTCAGGTAGACTCAAACTCTATCCTGGGAGATTTAATTAAGATTTCCATCCTGGCACAATACTCATCTCCCAGCTGCTATGGAAAGTGAAAGAATGCTAGCAAAAGTTATACTTAGCAATAGACTTAAATTGGAATTGTCATGAGAACTCATATGCCGTCTTTTCATCTATGATAATTACTTGTGTGCTTCCCTGAATGTGTTCTAGGACAATTCTAGTGAACAACTCAGGATCTACAATTGTATTCACAGTTTCTAGAACAATCCTTGACTGGTTGAATGATGACTGGGGTATGTTGAGTCCTTAACAAGTAGCAATGGGAGAAAAATTATTCCATATGCACTGAGGCCATGCTAGAAGGGCTATTGGTGTCCAGGCAGCTACTAGCAAGGATGCTGAGAGTTGGTTTCTTTCTGGATGCCTAGTTTCTTGACCTTCCCTCCCTTTGGCACCTTACTTGTTTTGTTTACTCTCAGACTGTTTGTTATTTACTCTTATGCTGTATAGCAGTAGTTGAAAAAGATATAACAGAGGTAGGTTTAAATGTCAAATATAAATGTTCATCTCCAGAGGGTTTTCAAAACATTGAGCATTATTTTTTTCTTTTATTTCTGTTATCATTTGCTAATTATTTTTAGAAGATTGGCTCTTTTTCCACAAAAATGTTGTCACAGAATATATTTATTTCCTTTCTAACTTTGTGAAAAGCTGCCTAAAGTTTGCTGTTAGCCTTTGTTTCCTAGTACAATAACAAGTGTTTCAAGTTCAGTGCCTAACTAAGAAATAACTGAAATTAATGCAGGTCTTTTCTGTTCCCTCATCCAGTCACACAGTTATCCTATATTGAGAATCCATGGAAATTACGAGCCCATTACAGGTGCATTCTTTGGTGAATGAACTATAGTCCCTTCCTTGTTGAGTTTCCATACATTCAAGAAAATAGTTTTCCCTAATAGTTTTGTTTTTATATTTATTTTTCATTATCTATGTGTGCACATATGGGTGCATATAAACAGGAGTTCAGGTGACTGTGGAAGATAAAAGCATCCAATTATCTGGATTTAAGTTATGTTATAGGCATTTTTGTCTTGCCTGATATGGATACAAAGAATTGAACTCAAGTCCTCTGTAAGATCAGTATGCCCTTTAACCCAGTAGCTAAAACCTCTCCACATTTCACAATAGCTTTTTAAACCACTGGCCCAAAACTTTTCTTTAATCCATATTAGTTATATGCTTCACATATCTCTGCTTTTCCCTTGACACACACTCCTCATCAAAAACTATGTTTTCTGGACCACTGGCCCTGACTTCGGTGTGAACTGAAAAAAGCTCTGGTGATAATGTCTGGATTAGTTCAGATGACTATGTCAGAGTTCTGACAAAAACACCACACAGTCAAGAGGTGACATGGTGATAGAGGTATAAAGAAAAAGCCTAGAGGGAGTGATCTCCAAGGGATACAAGGGAATTTTCAGGGTGTGCCAGACTTACTCATTACTAAAATCAAATATAAAGAACAATATAGTTAAAATACAAATGGGTTAATTCTATGTGAATCATATATAAAATATGTAGATGTAAACCATAAACTATATGATAAAATACAATGACTTAAAAAGATTAAGTGTTTATTTTTTCTTCATGTGTCAGTTAGCTTTTATATTGTGATTTAGAAATTCTATTCAGAATATCCAAGGACCTACATTGTCTTTCTTTTTGTTTCTTCCCATGTTTATGTATTCATCTTCATTTTCATACTCAGTGCTTATTTTCTTCCTTTTCTTCTGGAATATTCCTTGAGAAAGGGAACAGAATGTAAGAAAAGATGAATTACCTACAAACAAAGTTAATATGCAATTAATTTATTTATGCAATTATTTTCCTTATGCAATTCTTCAAACAATTGCACTTATCCTGTTATTAACACATCTTTCCCCAGATTTCATCATATGACAACATATACCTGCTGGGGAGACTCAGAAATATTAACCTTCAGCAGATGACTTTGTGTGCAATTAAAGTTACATAAGAGAGACAGATATGAGACATGATTGGTAAGCCTCTGGCGATCTGTCATGATGACTTCCTTACTGAGTACATATACAATGCATTAGGCTCTGCAAATCACTGAGCTTTCTGCTTAATCCTGCCATGGGCAAATATTATCCTCAAATATTCATGAACCACATGAGCTACACAAATTACATATTGTACAAGTCCCTGGTCATTGTTCATATTCACTATGGAATGGAATATTGTCCATGGAATCCTGTAATAAACCATCTTCAGTACTAAACTCTATGGTCATGTGTAGGAAACTTTAAGGATCTTTCCAAGTTACTTGTAAAAATAGCGCAGTTTCAGTTTGAATCTGCATGTGGTGCTCGGAGGGCTTGTATGCTTGCCACGATTAAGTTTTGCACTAATGTATTGTTAGGAGTTGAGGCTTAATTCCTTATTAATCTCAGCGATAAGAAAATTTTATTTTGATTATTTTTATTTTTAAAATATTGTTTTAGGTGTAAGGGTGTTGTGCCTACATTTGGACCTGTGCACCATATGTATGAATGCCCGAGGAGGTCAGAGGAGGTTATCTCATAGCCTTGGATAAGAGCTACAGACGTCCATGAACTGTTATGGGTTCTGGATATGGAAACCAGAGTTCTCTGCCAGTGCTCTTAACTGCTGAGCCATCTCTCCAACACCAGGTATTTTTCATTTTAATTGGAACATTATAGTGGAAATCATACTCACTGCTAGATTAACAGTTGGCAAGCTTTTGCTTTTTTAATTTTCCAAAAGGAGTAGATATTGTAATGTTTGCAGCCCATCTGGTCTCTATCACAAATATTTTACTCTCTTCTTGCAGCATAAGAACATCCATGTGTAAATGCAAATGAATGAGCATGGCTGTGCTCCAGTCAAACTTGGTTTTCAATATCAAGAACTAGGCTGAGACTGACTTGCAAGCAACAGAGTATCAATTCTGAATTAGATAGACGTTTCAAACTGACACAGGATGTGTTAGGGCAAGTTGATATTTTACCTGCTCCTCAAATAAACCACAAATGGCTTTTATTTGCATGAGTTGCCACCTGGAATTAATACTAATTCTTAGAGAAATTGTGGGCTGTTAACTGTGGGCTGGCATGTTTGCTCCGGTCCTGAGAACTACTTTGTACAAAGAGTGCCTTCCTGTCAAGTTTTAAACTAAACTGCTAGATTTTAAACACATCTCTATGAATTCATTATCTCTTCCCAAACACCAAAACTTATCGTGTGTCACTGAAACTTGGAATACATTTTAAAGTACACTGCCATTCAAATATTCATTATCAAGTATTAATCATCTACATTAAAGGGGCTCAAAGTACAATTCAACATGCATGTCCAATATGCACCCACCAATTTAGGTGAGAGAGCGATTTTTCTACCATTTATTCTTCAAGCCTTTTAGATACTCTCTTGTACTTCTCCACAAAATGCACACAGGGTTATTGTAAAAAAATAAAATAAAAATTGAATGTTTCTTACTTTATAGCCCAGGCTGGCCTAGATATCACCATGTGGCCCAAGCTAGCTTTTATGTATGGAAATATTCCTCCATCAGCATCTTAGTTGCTAAGAGAACAAGTCACTATGCACAGTAATTATTATTAGCAACCCTCTGTATTGCAAAACATCAGAATTCCTTATCTGTGCAAAAATGTTTCTGTATTAGTATTCAACTTTCCATTATACTTCCTTAAAAAAAAAAATCCATGACCCATCTCTTCTATACAACCAACATCCCATATCTTCAATTGCCCAATATGCCTGCAAAAATCTATTTTTATGTCTGTCCTTATGGCTAACCTCTGCTATTGCCATATCCCCAAAGTAAACAGACAGTTCCTCTCTTCTTTGATTGGAAATTCCTGAACATCTTTTCTGGCCTGGCGTTTGTGGTTCTTGTGCTTCAAAGCTTGTATTACTGACCTACACTTGTCTTCAACAACAGATGGTCATTTCTTTGCTTTTAGAGATTTTCCTGCTGTTTCACAGAGTCAGCTGCATGTTGGTTGTTCTTTTGATCAGTGGTAAATATCATTGCCTTTCATTTTAATCTCTTTCATACCTGAGGCTCTTTCATAGCCTTATGTGTAGTGAATGCACATGAAATCTTAATAAATGATTGACTGACTGAATAAATGGCCTATATATGACAATGAACTATGGTGCCTGAGGAAAATAGATTTATGGGTGTTTAATAAACATTCATTCAATAACTTCATTAAATTTAACAATTTTGCATGAGATTTTTTTTTTTGTAGTTGAAATGGATTGACACGTCAAGGATTGATAAAGTATGGTGAACTTAAAATGTTCTTCTTAAAATAAACAAACAGAAAATATGATGATGTATCATTGTTCTGTATACCGCCTATAACTGACTACTGTTGCCTTGTTTGAATGATGGACCACAATTAGTCCACTGGCCTTCAACATTGGATGTAAATTTGTATCTCCTGATGGGCTGTAGAGGATGCCATGTTTGAGGACCAACAGAGGACATTTAAATGAGGGTCTATGAAAGGGTTATACAAGCATCAGAATGGTCAGATATTCCATAGTGACTCTAATATATAGACCAATCAGAGAAAAACTCTGATGAGCTGAAGTTCCATTTCTAATGACCAGTTTTCTGCTATACTAATACTTTGAATTTTAACTTTAGTATCATGGTTGACTGTGAATATTTGAACATTTTTGTCTGCTAGGAGTTGACAGAGATGGTAGGAATGCACAGAAAAAGCAGACCAGATAGAAAATTTTATAGTAAGCTTTCATTGTAACAGTCAAGGATGATCCTGGGATATATATATACATATATATATATATATACATATATATATATATATATTTATATATTTCTCAGTCACATATATAATTTTGTTAATGAAATGAACACATTTTAGAAATGTTAGTTTATTACCATTTAATTCTGCATATATGCCATGTTGTCTGTGCCATATGTTATTTGTAACTATACAAGGACCTCATGCATGCTAAGTGTCAGTAATTATGTCTGACTTATGAGCATCTCACAAATGTAATTTGAGATAACCACTGGCTTATAAACTTTTACGGTGCATCTTAAAGCATGTTCAACTTAATATGATTTCAAATCATCACTGTCATTTAAATTTTCAGTACTTAATACACATTAAAATTAAAGTTTATTAAGAAAGTAAGTATCTTATGAACATAGAGAAAGATAGGATGTTTCTGAGGGAAGGAAGAGGAATTTTGATCAGGAGTCATGATTTAGTGTTGCTGTATGACTTCCACACACCCATGCGTTCAGCTGGTCCTCTTATTTCTGAGAAGTTCATCGGAAGGGTTCACAGTAGTAATCCTGGGTCTGCTCTCTCCATGATATAAAGCATTTTCAAATCGTGCAAATTTTTGTAGATGACATGGATGAGATACCCATTTATTCACTGAGAAAAGACACCTTTGTTTACTACTGTGGCAGAAGTTCTATCATTGGTAAAAGTAACAGAATTTGTCCTGTAAAGTGACATGTCCACATTCATAACTCATGGATGGAGGATCAGTAGTTTGAGATCATCTTCAGCTTTGTAGCAAGTTCAGGGTCATCTAGGACATACATGAGAACCTACCTAAATTATTTTTTATTTGAATTATCTATTTGTAATAGAAAATGGAACCTCAAAGATAGACATAAATTATGAAAATGACAAACATTTATTAAACCTCTTAAGATTCAAAGCATATTATTAAAATTTAGAGACTGAAAATTTAATATAGCTTGAAAAGAAAATATGTCATCCAATAATATATGAAAAGGGAGTTAGGGTACATGTGTGAATCTGTGGTCAATACAGTTGCAGTGTTATTTATTACTATGCATGAGATATCACATGGTGTGGGAGGGTGAAAGAGGAATAACAGACATCAACAGGAGGGATGCATGGACTCATTGTTCTGTTCCATATATTCAGTCCTACAAGAAGCTGTGAACTGGCTAGGTGTATAGGTGTCAGTGCAGCACACAGGACAGGGTTGATGGCCAAAGATGTCCTGTGCTTCTTGGTGCCTACAATGTCGCATTCTTTGTTTTTTCTGTGAGTGGAGATTTACAGCTCAGTCTGATGAGGTAAATGCCATTATTTTCTCATTTTATAAAGAACACTAAGGCTCAGGCAGATCAGGTGTTATTTGTCAGTGTCCCACAGAATGAAACTGGTCCCCAGATACAATGGCCATATTTGTAACACCTCATTTCCTGTAAAATGAAAATGCTTTTTGAAGCTCTAACCATCTGCTAAGTACATGCTCAGGGTATAGAACTTACAGTGTCCAGTTTCTCCTATAGATATAAGACTTTGATTACCTACAATAGACATTGTATTTTGATTCAACATCTCTTAAGCACTAGACACAGATAGTTTTTAAGGAAATGGGGCATTGGGGGGAAATTAAACACTTTCCTTGAACTTTACAAACTGTCATCAAAATGGGTTGCTTGGATAAGCAATTCTGACACAATTTCATAGCATAATTGGAACACAGCATGGTGATATCTAAGGCCTTGGGGAGGGAAAGATACAAATTTCTGGAAACACAACAGAAATTGCTGCTAGAAAGTACAGCTTGCTGCCAGGCGTGGTGGTGCACGCCTTTAATCCCAGCACTCGGGAGGCAGAGGCAGGTGGGTTTCTGAGTTCGAGGCCAGCCTGGTCTACAAAGTGAGTTCCAGGACAGCCAGGGATACAGAGAAACACTGACTCAAAAAAAAAAAAAAAAAAAAAAAAAAAAAAAAGAAAGAAAGTACAGCTTGCTAATTGTAGGACCAACTCTACTGGCAAAAAAAGCAAATGAAAATGTACCTATCTCTAAAATATTGTTTCAATATATTGCTCACACACATACACACACACACACACACACACACACACACACACATACACACACAAAACCAGGAACATGTATATCAAAATAGATAATACATCCACATAAAAATTATTAGATTGTGGTCAATAACACAGCACAAACCTAACATAGCCTTTTCAATTGAAATCCCACGGTAAAAGATCAAGATCTGGAGGTCCATGTGAGAAGATGCTTTGAAATTCTAATAGTCTCTTTCTCTGGTGTATGTTTGATTATCACTTATAAGGGACCTCAGTAAGGAGATCCTAGAGGACAGAAGACTGCTAGTACCACAACAGTAAGTGGAGATTTTGGAAATAATGACAGAAACACCATGCCATTAACATTCTGTCTGCATTCTGGCCTTACTGAGTCATAGCACCCTTACAAGGGATGCACTTTTAGTGGACAGTCTGTTGTTTTACTTTCTCAACTTCCCCTTGGATGGTTGTCTTGCAGTGCCACTATTTGTGTATAATCCTACTTTAACAGCCATGAGAGGGCTTTATTATTTCTAATCACATTATAGAGAGGCTTAAAGGACTTCAGAAATACAGTTAAGAAAAAAAACATTGTAAATCAAATTTATAAAGCAAAAAACAAAAACAAAACAATACAACAACAACAAAATCCCCAAAAAGTCAAATAATAATTTTCACTGTAGTAGTAAGTTAGAGTTTTCAGTCAGTTTGGATGTAAAAATGATCACCATATATATTCTCTATGTTAAATAGAAACTCAGACTTAAAGAAGCAACCTACAAAATTCTGTGTAGCAATCATATTTAGCGGCACCAAGAACTATTGAATTCAATGAGGTTCTCTCAATTCATATGGAATTCAAGCCATATAAAAACAAAGATCTAGCAAATATATTTTCAGTTCCTTGAAAAATCATATTTGTTACCTGCCAATTAAAATGTAAGAGATGGTATGTTGTTATGTTGCCAAGGCTGGCTCAGAACTCCTGAGCTCGAGATCTTCCTCATATCACCTTCCTTCAAAATGTGATTCAGAAAGGGTTTGAGAAATAAAGACATGAATTCAGATTCCCAGAATCCACCATGAGCTGGGCATGACAGCTCCATATGTAACCACAATGTTGGAGGAGTTGTCAGAGACAACTCTAAGACTGATCCTGGTGCGCACTGGCCATCAGCCTAGCAAATGCATGAACTTAGTGAGGAGGTGGTATCAAAAAACAAAATGCTGAGTAATATAGTAAAGCCCCAAATAACAGACTTTGGCCCCTTAAATATGCACACATGCTTGTAAACACAAACACAACAAGTATATACATGTAAAATAATTTTAATAAAATACTATATAATGTAAATCCATTTGTTTATCATACATAATATGAGAAAAAATTATGGCTTTCAAGATAAAACTAAGTCTACCCCAGCAACTTCCAACAAAGGGAGAACTGTAGCTAGTTTAGGCCAGGTAGCAAGAGGTGGAGGGAATCTCATAATGGAAAGGGAGGAAGTAGCAGGATGAGTAAAAGCTGCTGTAGAATGAAGTGTGTGCCTAAGAGGGCAGATGTGGATAGCCTTCTGTGAAAGAAGAAAGGAAGACCAAAGAGGCTGGAGAAGAAAAGAAGGGACTGTAGGTTGAGGTTGATAAAGGAGAGGCACATGATCAAAAACAGGTGCCTGAGTTAGGTCCTCTGAATATATGACATAGCTGAATAGCTTGGTGTTCTTGTGGGAATCCAAAGAGTGGGAGTAAGAGGGATGACCCTGACTCTTTTGCCTACTTATGGAACGCTTTTCTTCATACCGGGTTACCTTGTCCAGCCTTGATGTGTGATGTGATGGTATGTGCCTGGTCTTATTGTGACTTGTAATTCAGTATTTGGTCGATGTCCCTGGGATGCCTGCTTTTGTGATGGGGAGAAGAAGGAGGCTGGATCTGGAAGAGAAGGGAAGTATGTGGGGTTGGGGCCAGGAAAGGGCAGAGGAACTTCAGACTGATGTAATATTTGAGAGAATAACAATAAACCCACACATCTCAAATCAATTCTCTCATGTCTATTGCAGTGATGAGAACAGACGTCCAAACTTAAGGTAGATCCATCACAAATAAAAAGAACAACAGGAAACACACACACACACACACACACACACACACACACACACACCTAACAGTGATGGCAAAAGCTGAATTTTCTTGAAAGATCAAAATATTTCTCAGACTTTTACATTGATGAAGAAAAAATAAAATGCTAGAAGTTATTAAAAAAATAAAAGAATGAATTTGTTTTCTACAGAAGAATTTCAGTGAATCAAACCTCATAAATAAAAAGAGGAAGCACAAAGGCCGCATTAGCTTTGATTTCAACCAAGTTACTGAAGATGATGAGAAGTGATAGACATGCATGAAAAACAGGCTTAGTTTTGCACTATAATTATTTTTATCACAGCATAACTCGTTAATAATCGGCAACTGGAATAAAATATTCCAGGAATTCTTATTGCTTATATTTGAATTTATGAGCCTAAACGTTCTGGTTTTTTTTTTTTTTTTTTTTTTTGTGTGTGTGTGTGTGTGTGTGTGTGTGATTAAAAAGAAAAAATTTATTTTTACATAGCAGTGCTCAAAATAAAAAATCAAATGGCAAATATGAGAATTGGCTATAACAATCCTTTCCTCAGAAGGAATAAGAACATTTAAATACCTTAGTTGAATCAAAATATATAGATTATGAAATGTTAAAGGACTTAGTAAAATGTGCAACATTGTTAGAAAGAAATTTAAATAAATAAATTAATTCAATTAAATTCAAATTGTATACTTAATACTTCAGGCTCAGCCTTGAGCCAGAGTTGGCACTTCTTTCTATAATTTATTTAGATGGTTTGATATAAAATATGTTCTACTCATAGCTTCACAAACTCAAAGGAGCCTGAGAAGTGAGCTTTGCTCTTGCAATCATGCAGAAACTCAAAGTGTCTGTGTTAAATAACAGAAAAATGGAAATCCAGCAGTGGTACAACAAAATTGCACTGTTTCCTAGTGATATAGCTTTCTTAATGCTGTGAGGTTATTGTGGATTGAGTAAGCTCATTCAAATATTGCTGTATCAAGGAAATCTGCAAATTTAAAGCTCACATTAAAATGTTCTTGTACAAACTGTTTTCTTTCGTTCATTAGCTAACAGCATCTCTCCAACTGCAAATTGCATTCTGTTCTGTTTTAGCAATGCATCTCATGCATTAGCAAGTATTGAAAAATCTGGGTGAATCCATTTCCAGATACTCGTAAACAAACTAAGAAGGTTAGAAGCCAAGTTGAAGATGGAATGGAGAACCAAATCAACAACTGGGCAATGGAAATCAGTTAGGACAATTGCTGAGGGGCAACAGAGAGCTTAATTTCATTAGAGATCTTCCATATAGTGTTCAAATGTACTAGACTGTGTTAAAGGCAGTCATCGAGCTGACAGTTTTCAAAAGTCTTTCCCTGAATTTAATAGGATTGCTTGCTTTTCACAGTGGACAAAGGTGCAGTACAACCTGAAAGCAGTTCAAAAATAAAACCTAGTCAACTCAGTGAGTTTCTAAACAAAGTGATTTGTTTAACAGATATACTCCCTAAAATAGAAAAAATAACCCATATATTTTCTTGTCATTAATTGCTTGGTTCAAGAAATAACATTTAGACAAAGCACTGAACAAATTCCTCAAATTGGGTGCTTTGACATGCTACTGTTATAGAATCAAATGAGCAACTCACCATGATTAAATTATTTCTTGTTCTAAGTTATTCACTAATATCTCATTTCTATCCCCTGAGCCCTGAATGCTAAAATTTCTTCCTAGTTTAATTCTATCATTTCATCTTTTTACCAATCTATTTTAACACAATTTGCTTGTCACATTGTTAACTCATTAAAAAATACATTTTGGTTTTATTTTTTTTAAAACCATACAATCTACTCATGAGATGAAATTAATTGGATGATGGTTCTGTTTCACAAACATCAAAGGGAAATTAAAGGAAATGTACTTTGAGTGTTACTTCTGAGTTTATTTCTCTAGCTGATCTATCCACTATGCTGAAAGACAGAATTGCCTGCTTACAAATCAATAATATTGTACAAATGTTGGGTCTAATGAAATAGCTGACTGCAGAGCAGATTGGGAACCTTGATGCTATAAATGTGAACAAAATATCATATTTAGCACTAAAGTCTATTATATGAGTAAACTAATTTCAGGTGAGCAGTATAAAATCCAAGAGTTGTGAGTAGTTGTCAAAGTCCATCAACAAGAAACACTATCCATTGGTATTCTATTACTGTTAAAATTTAGATTATATAGGTAAAAATGATCAAGAACAATTTGCATTTACTTCTCTTTTTTCTTGAAATTTTTTATTTAAATGCATTTTTATACATCAAACATAATAAAAGTGTAATAACACATAAAACATTTGTTCAACTTTTATATCCATATTTTTGTACTGTAAAAATATCATTAATGAATATTTACTACTATCCATAACTGAAGATCCTATATCTAATGTTGAATACTAAATTGTTTTGAAACATACAAAATATTCTTTGGCAATTAAGCATAATAAAAAAGCATAAAATATTGAAAATTAATCCTTAAGAAATATATTCAAGCCTTCCAGTCTGGGCCAGAAGTGGGTCATTTTAGGCATGAATCAGCAGACTGTCCCACAGTCCCCAGAGGACTGTCCATGCTTAGGATCACTGCTGAGTGGAAAACAACACTAAGAGAACACAAATGCAAGTCCAGGCTACTACACACAGCAAAATTCTCAATTACCATAGATAGCGAAATCAAAGTATTCCAAGACAAAACCAAATTCACACAGTATCTTTTCATGAATCCAGCCCTTCAGAGGATAATAACAGAAAAACACTAACACAAGGACAGAACTTACTCCCTAGAAAAAGCAAGAAAATAATCCTTCAACAAACCTAAAAGAAGATAGCCACAAGAACAGAATCCCAACTCTAACAACAAAAATAACAGGAAGCAGCAATTACTTTTCCTTAATTTCTCTTAATATCAATGGACTCAATTCCCCAATAAAAAAGACATAGAAAAATAGACTGGCTACACAAGCAAGAATCAACATTTTACTGCTTACAGGAAACCCACCTCAGGGAAAAAGACAGACACTACCTCAGAGTGAAAGGCTGGAAAACAACTTTCCAACCAAATGGTCTAAAGAAACAAGCTGGAGTAGCCATTCTTGAAAAAATCGACTTCCAACCCAAAGTTATCAAAAAGGACAAGGAGTGGCACTTCATATACATCAAAGGTAAAATCTTCCAAGATGAACTCTCAGTTCTGAGTATCTGTGCTCCGCATTCAAGGGTAGGCACATTCATTAAAGAAACTTTAGTAAAGCTCAAAGCACACATTGCACCTCATATAATAATAATGGGAGACTTTAAGACCCCAGTCTCATCAATGGACAGATCCTGGAAACAGAAAATGAACAGAGACAAAATGAAACTAACAGAAGTTATGAAACAAATGGATTTAACAGATATCTACAGAGCATTTTATCCTAAAACAAAGGATATGCCTTCTTCACAGCACATCATGGTACCTTCTCCAAAACTGATCATATAATTGGTCACAAAACAGGCCTCAACATATACAAAAATATTGAAATTATCCCATGCATCCTATCAGATCACCACAGACTAAAGCTGATCTTCAATAACAACATAAATACTAGAAAGACAACATTCACAGGGAACCAGAACAACACTCTTCTCAATGATAGCTTGGTCAAGAAAGAAATAAAGAAAGAAATGAAAGACATTTTAGAGTGTAATGAAAATGAAGCCACAATATACCCAAACGTATGGGACACAATGAAGGCATTCTTAAGAGGAAAACCCATAGTTCTGAGTGCCTGCAAAAAGAAACTAGAGAGAACATACACAAGCAGCCTGACAGCACACCTAGAAGCTCTAGAAGCAAATTCATCAAAGAAAAGTACACTGCAGGAAATAATCATACACAGAGCTGAAATCAACCATGTGGAAACAAAAAGTACTATTCAAAGAATCAACCAAACCAGGAGCTGGTTCTTTGAGAAAATCAACAAGATAGATAAACCCTTAGCCAGACTAACTAGAGGGCACAGGGACACTATTTTAAATAACAAAACCAGAAATGAAAAAGGAGACATGACAAGAGAACCTGAGGAAATCCAAAACATCATCAGATCCTACTACAAAAGGCTATACTCAAAAAAACTAGAAAATCTGGATGAAATGGACAAATTCCTAGAAAAATACCAGGTACCAAAATTAAATCAGGATCAGATTAAAGATCTAAACAGTCCCATATCCCCTAAAGAAGTAGAAGTAGTCATTAATAGTCTTCCAACCAAAAGAGCCCAGGACCAGATGGGTTTAGTGCAGAGTTCTATCAGACCTTCAAAGAAGACCTAATTCCAAGTCTTCTCAAACTATTCCAGAAAATAGAAACAGAAGGTACTCTACCAAATTCATTCTATGAATCAACAATTACTGATACCTAAATCCCATAAAGACCCCCAAAAGAAAGACAACTTTAGACCAATTTCTCTTATGAATATTAGTGCTAAAATACTCAATAAAATTCTTGTAAACAGAATCCAAGAACACTTCAAAACGATCATCCATAGTGATAAGTAGGCTTCCTTCCAGGGATGCAGGGATGGTTTACTATACAGAAATCCATCAATGTAATCCACTCTATAAGCAAACTCAAAGACAAAAACCACATGATCGTCTCCTTAGATGCTGAGAAAGCATTTGACAAAATCCAAAACCATCCATGATAAAAGAAAGATCAGGAATTCAAGGCCCATACATAAACATAATAAAAGCAATATACTGCACACAAGTAGCCAACATCAAACTAAATGGAGAGAAACTCGAAGTAATCCCACTAAAATCAGGAACTATACAAGGCTGCCCACTTTCCCACTACCTATTCCATATAGTACTTGAAGTCCTAGGCAGAGTAATTAGACAACAAAAGGAGATCAAGGGGATACAAATTGGAAAGGCAGAAGTCAAAATATCACTATTTGCAGATGATATGATAGTATATATAAGTAATCCGAACAATTCACCAGGGAACTCCTAAACCTGATAAACAGCTTCAGTGAAGCAGCTGGTTATAAAATTAACACAAACAAATCAGTGGCCTTTCTTTCCACAAAGGATAAACATGCTGAGAAATAAATTAGGGAAATAACTCCCTTCACAATAATCACAAATAATATAAAATACCTTGGTATGACTCTAACTAAGGAAGTGAAAGATCTGTATGATAAGAACTTCAGGTCTGAAGAAAGAAATCAAAGAACATCTCAGAAGATGGAAAAATATCCCATGATCAAGGATTGGCAGGAATAACATAGTCAAAATGTCTATCTTGCTGAAAGCAATCTACAGATTCAATGCAATCTCCATCAAAATTCCAACTCAATTCTTCACTGAGTTAGAAAGATCAATTTGCAAATTCATGTGAAATAACAAAAAACCTAGGATAGGAAAAACTATTCTCAACAATAAAAGAACCTCTGGTGGAATCACCATGCCTGACCTCAAGCTGTACTACAGTGCACTTGTGATAAAAAATGCATGGTACTGGTATTACAACAAACAGGTAGATCAATGGAATAGAATTGAAGAACCAGAAATGAACCCACACACCTATGGTCATTTGATCTTTGAGAAGAGAGCTAAAACCATCCAATGGAAAAAAGACAGCATTTTCAACAAATGGTGCTGGCACAACTGGTGGTTATCATGTAGACCAATATAAATTGATTCATTCTTATCTCCAAGGATTGAGCTGAAGTCTAAGTGGATCAAGCAACACTACATAAAACCAGAGATACTGAAACTTATAGAGGTGACAGTAGGGAACAGCCAGCCTCAAAGATATGGGTACAAGGGAAAAAATCTGAATAGAAAAGCAATGGCTTGTGCTCTAAGATCAAGAATCAACAAATGGGACCTTATCAAATTTCAAAGCTTCTGTAAGGCAAAAGACACTCTCAATAAGACAAAAAGGCCACCAATATATTGGGAAATCATCTTTACCAATCCTAAATCAGATAGGGGACTAATATCCAATATATATATATAAGGAACTCAAGAAGATGGATTCCAGAAATTCAAATAACCCCATTAAAAAATTGGGCACAGAGCTAAACAAAGAATTCTCAACTGAGGAATACAGAAGGCCTGAGAAGCATCTGAAAAAATGTTCAAGATCCTTCATCATCAGAGAAATGCAAATCAAAACAACCCTGAAATTCCATCTCACAGCAGTCAGAATGGCTAAGATCAAACATTCAGGTGACAGCAGGTGCTTCTGAGGACGTGGAGAAAGAGGAACACTCCTCCATTGCTGGTGGGATTGCAAGCTGGTACAACCACTCTGGAAATCAGTCTGGCGGTTCCTCAGAAAATTGGACATAGTACTACTGGAAGATCCAGCATTATCTCTTCTGGGCACATACCCAGAATATATTCCAACTTGTAATAAGGACACATGTTCCTCTATGTTCTAAGCAGCCTTATTTATAATAGCCAGAAGCTGGAAAAAACCCAGATGTCCCTCCACGGAGGAATGGTTTTGAAAATGTGTTTCATTTACACAATGGGTACTACTCAGCTATTAAAATCAATGAATTTATGAAATTCTCATCCAAATGGATGCATCTGGAGGATATCATCTTGAGCAAGGTAACCCAATCACAAAAGAACACACATGATATACTACTCACTGATAAGTGGATATTAACTCAGAAACTTAGACTATCCAAGTTACAATTTGCAAAACACATGAAACTCAAGAAGATGGAAGACCATAATGTGGATACTTCATTCATTCTTAGAATGGGGAACAAAATACCCATGGAAGGAGTTACAGAGACAAAGTTCAGAGCTGAGACAGAAGAAAGTATCATCCAGAGACTGCTTCACCCAGGGCTCCATTCCATAAAACCCACCAAACCAGACAGTATTGCATATGCCAGCAAAATTTTGCTGACAGGACCCTGATATAGCTATCTCTTGTGAGGCTATGCCAGTGCCTGGCAAATACAGAAGTGGATGCTCACAGTCATCTATTGGATGGAACTCAGAACCCCTAAAGAATGAGCTAGAGAAAGTACCCAAGGAGCTAAAGGGGTCTGCAACCCTAAAGGAGAATCAACAATATGAACTGACCAGTACCCCTCGGAACTGTGTCTCTAGTTGCATATGTAGCAGATAATGGCCTAATAGGCCATCAAAGGGAAGAGAGGCCCTAGGCCTTATGAAGATCTTATACTCCAGTACAGGGAAATGCCAGGGCCAGGAAGTGGGAGTGTGTGGGTTAGTGAGCAGGGAAGGGGGAGTGTATAGGGGACTTTCAGGATAGCATTTGAAATGTAAATAAAGAAAATATCTAACAAAAAAAAAGAAAAAAAAAGAAATATATTCGAAAGCCCTTATATGATACCATGTGACATAGTGAAAGAGTATTTAAAATGTATTATATATCTGTGTACATTTTTTAACAATCAGTTTACTTAAAAATGATTATCAGTGTTTCTAGGAGATTTTAATGGAAATGAAGACAGATTATAAGAAAACTATGGGACACAATGAAAGTAGTGGTAAGAGGGTAACTCATAGCTCTAAGTGCCTCCAAAAAGAAACTGGAGAGAGCTTACACTAGCAGCTTAACCATACACCTAAAAGCTCTAGAAGAAAAAGAAGCAAATACACTCAAGAGTAGAAATCAGGAAATAATCAAACCCAGGGATGAAATCTACCAAATAGAAACAAAAAGAACTATAGGAAGAATCAACAAAACCAGGAGCTGTTTCTTTGCATTTACTTCTTATTGAACATCATTATGGTGCCCAGACATGAAAAGGCCCTCAAAATGCTAGAAGCACACAGGAAGCATCCTGGAACACCCCCTCAACCTTTGTGAAAACTCTTGATGGAAAATGGTGTCCTAATCTGAGGCATGATAGAGTCTCCCACAGCTATTAATCTTTGTTTCCTTTCTTAACTCACTGAGACCTAATCCCAACTATTTTCCCGAGTCTCTTAGAGAATTTTGCATGTGAAGAATGCATGATAGTACTGAGGCTAAACTCTGAAGTGTTTCACATGCAGACACTGGGAGAAAGTCTGGGTATAAACAATACATTTGAATTGAAACTTTTGAAACAACAGGAAGAGAATGAATAAGTTAGTATTTACATGGCTATAGACACTATTAGCAATTGATGGCTGTTAATGGTAAACACAGTTTTTGTTAAGTATAGGAATCCTGATGGAGTGAGTTTTTTTTTCACTGTTTCATTACACAGTCCTTTATTTACACCTTTGGAATACTTAGGATATCAAATTGTAGCAGAGATAAATCAATACAACAGAAAAAAAAGAAAATGTATCCTTGTACATAATGAAAGATTTACCATCTGATTATACTTTGGAGAAATGAAATTTTTTGGCAGAAGACATGCACAGGAGATGCCCTTCCCTGTTAGGAAGCATTGTCCTCTGGGTGCAATTTTCATATGTTACTCAGCTAGCTTAAGACATGCCTGTCTAACAGACATCTGAGAAAAAAATTCAGTTTTATTAATTTCAAGTACACCATCTAATATTTCAAGTATGTGAGAGAGAGAGAGAGAGAGAGAGAGAGAGAAGCAGAGAGAAAGGCAAAGTTCAGTCTAAAGATGTCCTCTAATTTTTCTAGCTTGATCATCTTGAACACAATTTTGACTTTGTTTTCTGCAAAACTGAACTTATATTATCTACTTCATAGGATCTTACAAAAAAAAAAAAACTTGATAACTTGTACAGAACTTAGATATTCACCAGATTTGGTTAACAGAGATGTTAAATAATGTTCTTTGTAATAATAGTTTAACAAGAAGTTTTAAACAACACAATTAGTAACCAATTTAGTTAACTGTTTTTTTGAACATCTATGAAGTATAATATATTGAAAGTTCATTTATGAAAAAAACAAACTTTGGAAGAAAAGGGTAGACTGTTGCCCTTCAAGAGTGATCACAGTTGCTCTGAAGGAAGAGATAGACTAACTTGTACATATGCAAATGAACTATGATTTCTTTTAATCTAGTTTTGCAATCTTAACGGTGAGGGATGCTCACAGGAATTCCAGAATTACTGTAGAGAACTATGAAAATATTTGTTTGGCATAGGATTTAAGGTGGGTTTGGTAATTTCATCTTTAGAAAGAGCTGTAGGCAAAATAAAGTAGCTTAGAAATAAAAATGGAACACAAGGCACTATTTCTTGGAAAGCCAGCAGTGTGAAGGAGAGATGGTTTTGATAGATATATCTATCTTGGAATGCAGGATATACAGTTTACAGATTTGAGTTAAATAATATACATCCATGCAATGTGGTTCTGGAAATCTAAGAGTCTTTTCTGCATACATACAACCCAGAAAGACAGCAAGTGATCATCTTTCCAAAGCTGTTGTCCTTGCATTGAAGACCACACAATCAACCCTTCCTTTCCATTTGCTTGCTCTGCTGTTACAGGCAAAATTATTCACATGTTCTAGTTTTTGTTGTAATATATTTTTAATTACTCATTTTAATTTTTTTTTCATTTTTAGACAGTGTTTAATGTAGACTAGGGTGTGGAAGATCTAAAATCAATGATTGTTGTGGCTTGTAATGCTAATATTGGCCCCTATGGCCTGGTTGTCCCCAGGGACTAGAGAGTCTGTACATATCCAAGTGACACAACAAATGAAACTGTTTAACATTATTCCTCATGATATCCTTGATGGGTGAATAAAGATGCCTATAGCTAATAGCTGTGCAAAATAGATATAGGTAGGGTTTTGGGGATCCTGGATTTGGGATCTAAAGAGACCATGAAAGGAAGAAAAAGATGGAGAGAGGAGGAAGCTGCTACAGAGTAGGTGAGCTATGAATACATGTCCATGAGTGTTGACCAATTGGAATTGAGAGTAGCAAGGATGGATTGCAGTAAGTCATACCCTGGGGTTACCTATAGAAAAAGAGATTCAAATAGCATAGAGGGTAGATATCTGTGCAGCTCTAATGTCAGTTAAACCTAATTATTAAGATTGTCTGTTATTTATCTGAGAATTGAATGAAAATCCCGAATTGGAAATAAATATTTTTCATAGCAATACCAGATTATAAATTTACAAAATAACTGAAATATTAATTTTATTGCATAACTACTACCTTGTCTATGGATTTCCAATTTTCTATTCTTAGACACACAGAGATAAAGGATAGAAGTAAAATGCATTATGAAAAAGCAGGGTGACAGGGTCCAACTGGCCTACATCTGCACCCAGAAGGTGGGGCATCCTCTGTATGCCTTCCCGGCCAGGGAAGAGATTGCCACCAGGGAGAGCTCTGACCATAGGACTCAGAGCAGATCCCCATTTTCTCTCTAGTGACTCTCAAAGGCAGGACCACTCAGGAATGCACAGGCCTCAGAAGCAACAGAGCACCTGGGACAGCATCCTACCTGCCTCAATCAGCACCCAGGAGGTGGGGCTGTTCAGCAGCCCTCAGTGCAGTGGTCTTGCCAGGAGAGAGCTGGTCTCCGAGGAGTGCAAACACAGGCTTACAGACTCACAAGAGGGGCCAGAGAGAGCAAGGTTATCAACACCAGAGATTACCACATGGTGAAAAGGCAAATGCATGAATCTTACCAACACAAACAAAGACTACTTGGAATCATCAGAGCCTAGTACTCCTGTCACAGCGAGTCCTGGATATCCTAACATACTGGCAAAACAAGATGCAGATTTAAAATAATATATCATGATGCTAGTAGAGGATTTTACGAAGAAACATAAATAACCCCCTTAAAGAATTACAGGAGAACACAGTTAAACTGGTAGAAGCCCTTAAAAAGGAAACAAAAAAATCCTTAAAGAATTATAGAAAAAAACAGAAACCAAACAGGTGAAGGGATTGAACAAAACCATCCAGGACATAAAAATGGAAGAAGAATTAATAAAGAAATCACAAAGGGAGACAACTTGGAGATAGAAAACCTAGGAAAGAAATCAGGAGTCATAGATGCAAGCATCTCCAGCATAATACAAGAGATAGAGAAGAACATCTCAGGTGTAGAAGATACCATAGAAAACACTGACACAACAATCAAAGAAAATGCAAAATGCAAAAAGATCCTAACCCAAAACATCCAGAAAATCCAGGACACAGTGAGAAGACCAAACCTAAGAAAAATAGGTGTAGAAGAGAGTAAAGATTTCCAACTTAAAGGTCAGTAAATATATTCAACAAAATTATAGAAGAAAACTTTCCTCATCTAAAGAAAGAGATGCCCATGAACACATGAGAAGCCTATGCAACTCCAAATAGCTTGAACCAGAAAAGAAATTTCTTCTGTCACATAATAATTAAAACACCAAATGCACAAAACAAAACAAAACAAAACAAAACAAAAAGGAATTAAAAGTAGTAAGGGAAAAGGGTCAAGTAATATTTAAAGGCAAACCTATTAGAATTACAGTAGATTTCACACCAGAGACCATGAAAATTAGAAGATCCTGGGCATATGTCATACAGACCCTAAGAGAACACAAATGCAAGCCCAGGCTAATATACCCAGCAAAACTCTCAATTACCATAGATGGAGAAACCAAAGTATTCCACGACAAAACCAAATGTACACAATATTTTTCCCATAAATCCAGGCCTTCAAAGGATAATAAAGGGAAAACTCCAAAAAAGAGGGAAACTACACCCAAGAAAAAAACAAGAAAGTAAATTTTCAACAAACCAAAAGGAAGATAGCTACATGAACAGAATCCCAACTCTAAAACAAAAATAACAGAAAGTAAAAATTACTTTTCCTTATTATCTCTTAATATCAATGGACTCAATTTCCAAATAAAAAACTCAGACTAACAGACTGGTTACATAAACAGGACCGAACATTTTCCTGCATACAGGAAACCCAACTTAGTGACAAAGATAAACACTACCTCAAAGCAAAAGGCTGGAAAACAATTCTCTAAGCAAATGATCCCAAGAAACAAGCTGGAGTAGTCATTCCAATGTCGAATAAAATCGACTTTCAACCTAAAGTTATCAATAAAGACAAGGAGCAACACTTCATACTCATCAAAGGTAAAATCTACCAAGATGAACTCTAAATTCTGAACATCAATGCTCCAAATGGAAGGGCATCCACATTCATTAAATAAACTTTATTAAAGCTCAAAGCACTCATAACACTGCACACAATAATAGTGGGAGACTTCAATACCCAACTCTCATCAATGGACAGATCCTGGAAACAGAAGCTAAACAGAGACAAAATGAAAGTAACACAAGTTATGAAACAAAAGAATTTAACAAATACCTATAGAAGATTTTATTCTAAAACAAAATGATATACCTTCTTTTCAGTACCTCATGGTACCTTCTCCAAAACTGACCAAATAATCAGTAACAAAACAGGCCTCAGCAGACATAAGAAGATTGAAATAATCCCATGCATCCTATCAGATGACCACGGACTAAGGCTGATCTTCAATAACAACATAAATAATAGAAATCCCATATACACATGGAAGCTGAACAACACTCTACTAAATGATTACCTGGTCAAGGAAGAAATAGAGAGATCTTGTATCCCAGGTCCCTCAGAGACCAGTCTGCACAGGAGAGCCTGCAGACTGCAGAAGCAACATAGCTTCTGGGACATACCCCGTTTGGGACCCTCATTTTCAGCCAGGAAGCAGATCTGAGTTCCAGACATCTGGACACTTTGCCTGACAGATAAGAAGCAACCTGCAGAGAGTACTCTGACCATTGAGTCTCAGGGGAGAGTTGGACTCCAGGAGTACTGACAGAGGCTAACAGAATCACAGGAGGAACAATCTCCAGCCAGATACAGCTATAATAACTAATGCCAGAGATTACCAGATTGCTAAAGGCAAACTAAAGAATCTTACTAACAGAAACCAAGACAGCTCACCATCATCAGAACCCAGCACTCCCAACTCAGGAAGTCATGGATACCCCAACACTCCGGAAAAGCAAGATTCTGATTTAAAATCATATCTCATGATGCTGGTAGAGGATTTTAAGAAGGAAATTAATAGCTCACTTAAAGAAATAGAGGAGAACATGTCTAAACAGGTAAAAGACCTTAAAGAGGAAGCACAAAAATCACTTAAAGAATTACAGGAAAACACAAACAAACAGGTGATGGAATTGAACAAAACCATCCAAGATCTAAAAATGGATGTAGACACAATGAAGAAAACCCAAAGGGAGACAACTCTGGAGATAGAAACCCTAGGAAAGAAATCAGGAAACATAGATGCTAACATCAGCAACAGAATACAAGAGATAGAAGAGAGAATCTCAGGTTCAGAAGATTCCATAGAGAACAAGGACACAAAAATCAAAGAAAATGCAAAAAGATCCCACGTCAAAACATCCAGGAAATCCAGGACACAGTGAGAAGACTAAACCTACGGATAATAGGAGTAGATGAGAATGAAGATTTTTCAACTTAAAGGGCAAGCAAATATCTTCAACAAAATTATAGAAAAAAACTTCCCATACCTAAAGAGAGAGATGCCCATAAATATACAAGAAGCCTACAGAACTCCAAATAGACTGGACCAGAAAAGAAATTCCTCTTGACACAGGACCCAACATTTTGCTGCTTTCAGGAAACCCACCTCATGGACGAAGACAGACACTATATCAGCATGAAAGGCTGGAAAACAATTTTCTAAGCAAATAGTCTGAAGAAACAAGCTGGAGTAGCCATTCTAATGTTGAATAAAATTGACTTCCAACCCAAAGTTATCAAAAAAGACAAGGAGGGGCACTTCATACTCATTAAAGGTAAAAGTTTACCAAGATGAACTCTCAATATGAATTCTCAATATCTATGCTCCTAATGCAAGGGCAGCCACAAACATTAAAGAAACTTTAGTGAAGCTCAAAGCACACATTGCACTTCACACAATAATAGTGAGAAAACTCAAGACCCCACTCTCATAAATGGATAGATCCTGGAAACAGAAAGAAAACAGAGAACAATGGAAACTAACAGAAGTTATGAAAGAAATGGATTTAACAGATATTTACAAAATATTTTATCCTAAAACAAAAGAATTTCCCTTATTCTCAGCACCTCATGGTATTTTCTCCAAAACTGACCATGTAATCGTTCACAAAACAGGCCACAACAGATACAAAATATTTAAATTATCACATGCATCCTATCAGATCACCACAGACAAATGCTGATCTTCAATAACAGCATAAATGATAGAAAGCCAATATTCTCATGGAAGCTGAACAATACTTTACTCAATGATGTCTTGGTCAAAGAAGAAATAAAGAAATATATTAAAGACATTTTAGAGTTTAATGAAAATGAAGCCACAACATACCCAATCTTATGGGACACAATGAAGGCAGTCCTAAGACAAAAACTCATAGTTCTGAGTTCCTCCACAAAGAAACTAGAGAGAGCATACACTAGCAGCCTGACAGCACACCTAGAAGCTCTAGAACAAAAGGAAGTAAATTCAACCAAGAGAAGTAGACTGCAGGAAATAATCAAACTTAGGGCTGAAATCAACCAAGTGGAAACAAACAAAACTATTCAAAGAATCAACCAAACCAGGAGCTGGTTCTTTGAGAAAATCAACAAGATAGATAAACCCTTAGCCAGACTAACTAGAAGGCACAGGGACACTATCCTAAATAACAAAATCAGAAATGAAAAAGGAGACATGACAACAGAACCTGAGGAAATCCAAAACATCATCAGATCCTACTACAAAAGGCTACACTCAACAAAACTGGAAAACCCAGATGAAATGGACAATTTTCTAGACAGATACCAGGTATCAAAATTAAATCAGGATCAGAATAACAATCTAAACAGTCCCATTTCCCCTAAAGAAATAGAAGTAGTCATCAATAGTCTTCCAACCAAAAAAAGCCCGGGACCAGATGGGTTTAGTGCAGAGATCTATCAGACCTTCAAAGAAGACCTAATTCCAATTCTCCTCAAACTATTCCACAAAATAGAAACAGAAGCACTCTACCTAATTCATTCTATGAAGCTACAATTACTCTGATAACTAAACCACATAAAGATGCAATAAAGAAAGAGAACTTCAGACCAATTTCCCTTATGAATATCGATGCAAAAATACTCAATAAAATCTTCACAAACTAAATACAAGAACACATCAAAATGATCATCCATCATGACCAAGTAGGATTCATTCCAGGGATGTAGGGATGGCTTAATATATGGAAATCCATCAACATAATCCACTATATAAGCAAACTCAAAGACAAAAAATCACATGGTCATCTCAGTAGATGACAAGAATGCATTTGACAAACCCATCACCCATTCATGATAAAAGTCTTGGAAAGATCAGGAATTCATAGCCCATCCCCAAACATAGTAAAAGCAATATATAGCAAACCAATGGCTAACATCAAGCTAAATGGAAAGAAACTGGAAGCAATCCCACTAAAATCAGTGACTAGGCAAGGCTATCCACTGTCACCATACCCATTCAATATAGTAATTGAAGTCCTAGCCAGAGGAATTAGACAACAAAAGGAGATCAAAGGAATACAAATTGGAAAGGAAGAAGTCAAAATGTCACTATTGCAGATGATATGATAGTATTCTTAAGTGACCCCAAAATTCCACCAGAGAAACACAAAACCTGATAAACAATTTCAGCAAAGTAGCTGGATATAAAATTAACTCAAGCAAAACAGTGACCTTCCTCTACACAAAGAATAAACAAGCTGAGAAAGAAATAAGGGAAACAACATCCTTCACAATAGTCAGAAATAATATAAAATAACTTGGTGTGACACTAACTAAGCCAGTGAAAGATCTGTATGAGAAAAACTTTAAGTGTCTAAAGAAATAAATTAAAGAAGATCTCACAAGATGGAAAGATCTTTCATGCTCTTGGATTGGCAGGATTAATATAGTAAAAATGGCTATCTTTCCAACAGCAATTTACAAAGTCAATGCAATCCCCAACCAAATTCCAACTCAAATTTTCACAATTTGCAAATTCATCTGAAATAGCAAAAAATCTAGGATAGCAATAACTATTCTCAACAATAAATATACTTCTAATGGAATCACCATCCCTTACTCAAGCTGTACTACAGAGCAACGCTGATAAAAACAAAACAAAACAAAACAAACCAAAACAAAAAAACTGCATGGTATTGGTATGGTGACAGGCAGGTAGACCGTTGAAGACCCAGAAATTAACCCACACATCTATGGTCACTTGATCTTTTACAAAGAGCTAAAACAATCTAGTGGATAAAAGACAGCATTTTCAACAAATGTTGCTGGCTCAACTGGCAATTAACATATAGAAGAATGCAAATAGATTCTTATCTTCTTGTAGAAAGCTCAAGTCCAAGTGGATCAAGGACTTCCACATAAATCCAGATACACTGAAACTAATAGAAAAGAGAGATGAGGAGCCTCAAGAACCTGAGCACAAAGGAAAATTTCCTGAAAACAACTTATCTTATGCTTTAAGATTAATTGATAAGGTGAATCTCAAAACTGAAAAGATTCTGTATGGTAAAGGACACTGATGATAGGACAAAACAGCAAGACACGGATTGGGAAAAGGTCTTCACCAACCCTCCATCTGATAGAGGGCTAATTGTCAATATATACAAAGAACTCAAGAAATTAGATTCCAGGGAACCAAATAACCCAATTAAAAATGGGGTACAAGTCTAAAAACAAAGAACTCTCAAAAGAGGAATACTGAATGGATGAGAATGTCTAAGGTAAAAACTCAGGTGACCTCGGATGCCAGTGAGGTTGTAGAGAAAGAAGAACATTTCTACATTGCTGACTGGATGGGAAGCTGGTAAAACCACTCTGGAATCAGTTTGGTAGTTCCTCAAAAAACTGGACATAGTACTACCTAAGGACCCAGCTATACCACTCTTGAGTATATTAGCCCCGAAGCTCAGAATACCCAATATACACTTCACAAAACACATGAAACTCAAGAAGAAGAAAGACAAAAGAGTGAATACTTCGACCCTTCATAGAAGGTGGAACAAAATAACCATGGAAGGAGCTACAGAGACAAAGTGTGGAACAGATGCTGAGGGAATAACTATCCAGAGACTTCCCCACCTGGGGATCTATCCCATATACAAACATCAAACCCAGACACTACTGTGGATGACAACAAATACTTGCCTACAGGAGCCTGATATGTCTGTCTCCCGAAAAGTTTTACCAGTGCCTGAAAAATATAGAAGTGGATGCTCTCAGGCATCCATTGGACTGAGCACAGGGTCCCCAGTGAAGGAGCTAAAGAAAGGATTCAGTGAGCTGAAGTGGTTTGCATCCCCACATAAGGAACAACAATATGAACCAACCAGTACCCTCAGAGCTCCCAGGGACTGAACCTCCAACCAAAGAGTACGCATGGAGGGTCCCATGACTCCAGCCACATATTTAGCAGAGGATGGCCTTGTAGCTCATCAATGTGGGGAGAGGCCCTTGGACCTGTGAAAACTCAGTGCCCCAGGGTAGGGTAATACATGGACCAGGAAGTGGGAGTGGGTGGGTTGGTGAGTAGAGGGGGAGAGGGAGAGAATTGGGGGTCTTGGGGGGAGGGGAACCAGGAAAGGGGATAACGTTTGATGTGTAAATAAAGACGATATCTAATAATAAAATTTAGCGGCATGATAGAAAAGAGCTATGAAAGACTGAGGCCTGCTGTGGAAGTGTTTTCGTGAATGTATACTCAGAAACAGTCTACCCTCAGAAATCGGAGTCCCTGTAGAGAAAAAGGCAGGCACATTTTCTCCAGTTAGATATTTTCTTTAAAACTTACTTATTATTTTAGACTAAGAATGTTTTTCTTGCATGTATATAGATGCATTGCTTGCATTGCCTACCCTGGGATGGAATACAGCATTATTATGATCCCCCGTGTGGGTGCTGGAAATAGAACACAGGTCTTCTGTATCAGCAAGAGCCTTAAGCTTTGAGCCAATGCTAAAATTAAAAACGGTCTCTTTTTCTTTATTTCTTACCCAGGAATAAATAAATAAATAAATAAACAAACAAGCTGTCCTTGTTTGAGTATTATACTCAGGTCAATGAACTAAAAACTTAGGTTGTAAGTGCAGCAGTCTCTGAGATACTGGGGCCTCCAGACAATGTATACACAGATCACTGAGTTTTTAGGTATCTGAATTCCTGGTCTACTTAAATCCTTTGAAATCAAATTCAAAGGCAATAATCTATGCACATGAAAAATAATGTTAAAAGCAACAACACAGCTCCAACAATAATACATAAGAGATGTACAAAAAATAATGTAATCTAATATAATGTGTGTCTCAATCCATGAATATACTTGCATAACTATATGTGAAGACATATGGAAATAATCACATAAGTGAGTCTTCAAGGTAGTCAGATCAGTTTCACTGCGGCTGTAATTTTGCCTTCTCCAATAGTGAGAGCAACATTTCCATCTTGTTTTCTAAGATGACAATTACTTCTTGGTACAATAAGGCAAAGCACTGAGCTTGCCTGACATACACAGTGACTATATCCTTTGAGTAGTGTTACAGCATTAGCTTGAGTCTTTCAAATTTTTGTAGATGTATCTGTTAATTTTATTTCAGACTTGCAATGTAGGCCTAAGAACACAATAATTATGGAAATGGAGAATTGAATCTAATAGAAATGGGCTGAGATCTAAAGAATTATTATAAAAAGTAGATATTGAGTCTAATAAGACTAAGCACTGGTTGAGATAAAAGTAAAATTTAGACTAGAGCATTAAATGAACTTGATTGGTAGTGAAATATCAACTCAATAATCTGCAGCTGAAAACAGAAAAGCATGACTGTTTATAGTCCAAGGAATTCCTAAACAGGGATCTAGAATTCTCTTAAACATTGTAACCATTCACCTTGTAAGATATTGGTTCTCTGCAATCTTTAACACTGATCTTATGAATATCATTTAATAGCTTTATTATTACTTAACCAAACTCTGCTTTTTAATTTTTTTTTACTTTTTTTTTTTCAATTTAGAAACAACATCGCTCCGGATGTCCTTCCCGCCTCCCGCCCCCTTTCCCTCCCTTCCTTCAGGCTCTTTGTAGTAAGGTGGAAGGACATTGCCCTTTCTTTCTTTCTTTCTTTCTTTCTTTCTTTCTTTCTTTCTTTCTTTCTTTCTTTCTTTCTTTCTTTCTTCTTAGGACTGAATTTGAAATTTTCCATCGGTTTTGTGTGTAACCTTCCTCATTTACCCTCCTTCATCATTTTGAGATTTGTTATCCTGTGTGCAATTTGCTTTCTTCTTTAAAAATGTCATTTGATTAATATATCATATTTTGATTTTGTATTATTATATTCATAGGTATTTAGTATTTTTATTAGATATTTTCTTTATTTACATTTCAAATATTATCTCCTTTCTGGTATCCCTTCTGAACACCCCCTATTCCCTCCCACCTCTCCCTCTCACCAAAACACATACTTCTGATTCCTGGCCCTGGCATTCCACTATACTGCAGCATAGAACCTTCACAGGATCAAGGGCCTCTCCCCACATTGATGAAGGACTAGGCCATCCTCTGCTAAATATGTGGCTAGACCCATGAGTCCCACCATGTGTTTTCTTTGATTGGTGGTTTAGTCCCAGGGAGCTCTGGGAGGTAATGGTTAGTTCATATTGTTGTTCCTCCTATGGGGATGCAAACCCCTTCAGCTCCTTGGGTCCTTTCTCTAGCTCCTCCATTGGGGATTCTTTGCTCAGTCCAATGGATGGATGTGAGCATCCACTTCTGTACTTGTCAGACACTGGCAGAGCCTCTCAGGAGACAGCTGTATCTCCTGTCAGCAAGCTATTGCTGGCATCCACAATAGTGTCTGGGTTTGAGGACTGTATATAGGATGGATCCCAAGGTGTGGCAGTCTCTGGGTGGTCATTCCTTCAGACTTGGCTCTATACATTTGTCTCTATAACTCATTCCATGGATATTTTGTTTCCCCTTCTAAGAAGGATCAAAGTATCCAGACTTTGGTCTTTCTTCTTCTTGAGTTTCATGTGTTTTTCAAATTGTATCTTGAGTATTCTGAGCTTCTGGGCTAATATCCACTTATCAGTGAATGCATATCATGTGTGTTATTTTTGATTGGGTTAACTCAGTCAGGATGATATCCTCCATATCCATCCATCCATCCATTTGCCTAAGACTTTCATAAATTCACTGTTTTTAATAGCTACTGATTTGTTTGGATTAATCTTATATTCATCCCAGCACTTGGAATGCAGAGGCAGGTGGATTTCTGAGTTTGAGGCTAGCCTGGTTTACAGAGTGAGTTCCAGGACAGCCAAGGATAAACACAGAAACCCTGTCTCAAAGAAAAAAAACAAAACAAAACAAACAAAAACATTTATATTCAGCCACTTCACTGAAGCTGTTCATCAAGTTTAGGAGTTCCCTGGTGAATTTTTAGGGTCACGTATATATATACTACCATATCATCAGCAAATAGTGATATTTTTACTTCTTCCTTTCCAGTTTGTAACCCTTTGATCTCCTTTTGTTGTCTAATTGCTCTGGCTAGGGCTTCAAGCACTATATTGAATAGGTAGGGAGAGAGTGGGCAGCTTTGCCTAGTCCCTGATTTTAGTGGGATTGCTTCAAGTTTCTCTCCATTTAGCTTGATGTTGGCTTCTGGTTTGCTGTATATTTATTTTACTAGGTTTAGGTATGGCAATTGAATTCCTGATCTTTCCAAGACTTTTATCGTGAAGGGGTCTTGGATTTTTCAAATGCTTTCTTGGCATCTAATGAGATAGATCATCATGTGGTATTTTCTTTTGAGTTTGCTTATATAGTGGATTTGCATTGATGGATTTCCACATATTGAACCATTCCTACATCCCCAGGGATGAAGCCTACTTGATCATGATGGATAACCGTTTTGATGTGTTCTTGGATTTGTTTGCAATAATTTTATTGAGTATTTTAGCACCAATATTCAAAAGGGAAATTGGTCTGAAGTTCTCTGTTTTTGTTGGATCTTTGTGTGGTTTTAATTATCAGAGTAAATGTGGCTTCATAGAATGAATTGAGAAGAGTACCTTTTGTTTCTATTTTGTGAAATAGTTTGAGGAGTTTTGGAATTCGGTTTTCTTTGAAGGTCTGATAAAACTTTTCATGAAACCCATCAGGTCCTGGGCTTTTTTGGGTTTGGAGACTATTAAAGAATGTTTCTATTAATGATATGGGACTTATTAGATCGTTATTCTGATCCTGGCTTAACTTTCATACCTGGCATCTGTGTATAAAATTGTCCATTTCATCCAGGTTTTCCTGTTGTGTATAGACTTTTTGTAGTAGTGTCTTAGTTAGGGTTTCTATTCCCTGGACAAAAAATCATGACCAAGAAGCCAGTTGGGGAAGAAAAGGTGTATTCAGCTTACACTTCCATACTGACTGTTGTTCATTACTAAGGAAGTCAGTACTGGAACTCAAGCAGGTCAGGAAGCAGGAGCTGATGCAGAGGCCCTGGAGGGATGTTCCTTACTGGCTTGCTTCCACTGGCTTACTCAGCCTGCTCTCTTTTAGAACCCAAGACTACCAGCCCAGAGATGGTCCCACCCACAAGGGGCCTTTCCCCCTTGATCACTAATTGAGAAGATGCCTTACAGTTGGATGCCATGGAGGCATTTCCTCAACTCAAGCTCCTTTCTCTTTGATAACTCCAGCTGTGACAAGTTGACACAAAACTAGCCAGTACAAGTAGTATCTGGTGATTTTTTGATTTTCTTAGATTCTGTTCTTATGTCTCCCTTTTCATTGATAATTTTGTTAATTAGGATATTATCCCTGTTCCCTCTAGTTAGTCTGGCTAAGGGTTTATCTATCTTGTTGATTTTCAAAAAAAGGAATGAGTTCCTGGTTTGGTTGATTCTTCATATAGGTAGTTTTGTTTATATTTGGGTGATTTCAGCTCCGAGTTAGATTATTTCCTACTATCAACTCCTCTTGGGTAAATTTGCTGCATTTTGTTCTAGAGCTTTTAGGTGTGCTGTGAAGGGGGCAGTGTATGCTCTTTCCAGTGATTTTTTGGAGGCACTCAGATCTATGAGTTTTCCTCTTAGAACTGCTTTCATTGTGTTGCATGAATTTCGATATGTCATGCTTTATTTTCATTAAACTCTAAAACATCTTTAATCTCTTTATTTCTTCTTTGACCATGTTATCAACACAGAGTGTTGTTCATCTTCCATGTGTATGTGTGCATTCTATTATTTATGTTGTTATTGAAGATCAGCCTTATTCCATGATGGTCTGATCTGATGCATGGGATTATTTCAATATTTTTGTATTTGTTGAGGCCTGTTTTGTGATCTATTATATGGTCAGTTTTGAATAAGGTACCATGAGGTGCTGATAAAAAGGTATATCATTTTCTTTTAGGATAAAATGTATATCATTTTCTTTAGGATTAAATGATATCTATAGATATCACTTAAATCCATTTGTTTCATAACTTCTGTTAGTTTCCATGTGTCTCTGTTTAGTTTCTGTTTCTAGGATCTGTCCATTGATGAGAGTGGGGTCTTGAAGTCTTCCACTATTTTTTGTTTTGGTTACAATGTGTGCTTTGAGCTTTATAAACATATTTAATAAATGGGGATGCCCTTGCATTTGGAGCATTGATGATCAGAATTGAGAGTTCATCTTGATAAATTTTACCTTTGATGAGTGTAAAGTATCCCTCCTTATCTTATTTTATAACTTAAGGTTGAAAGTTGATTTTATTTGATTTTAGAATGGCTACTCCAGCTTGTTTCTTGGCACCATGTGCTTGGAAATTTTCTAGCCTTTTACTCTGGAGTAGTGTCTGTCTTTGTCCCTGAGGTGGGTTTCCTATATGCAGCAAAATATTGGGTCCTGTTTACATAAGCAGTCTGTTAGTCTATGTCTTTTTATTGGGTAATTGAGTACCTTGACATTGAGAGATATTAAGGAAAAGGCATTGCTGCTTTCTGTTATTTTTGTTGTTAGAGTTGGAATTCTGTTCATGTGGCTATCTTCTTTTAGTATTGTTGAAAGTTTACTTTCTTGGTTTTTCTAGAGCGTAGTTTCCCTCCTTGTGTTGGACTTTTCCCTTTATTATCCTTTGAAGGGCTGGGTTTGTGGAATGACATTGTGTAAATTTGGTTTTGTCATGGAATACCTTGGTTTCTTCATCTATGGTAATTCAGAGTTTTGCTGGGTATTATAGCCTGTGCTGGCATTTGTGTTCTTTTAGGGTCTGTATAACATCTGTCCAGGATCTTCTGGCTTTCATAGTCTCTGGGGACAAGTCAGGTGTAATTCTGTTAAGTATGCCTTTATATGTTACTTGACACTTTTCTTGTAATGATTTAAATATTCTTTCTTTGTTTTGTGCATTTGGTGTTTGATTATTATGTGACCAGAGGAATTTCTTTTCTGGTCCAAACTATTTGTAGTTCTGTATGCTTCTTGTATGTTAATCTACCTTTCTTTCTTTGTATTGGGGAAGTTTTCTTCTATAATTTTGTTGAAGGTATTTACTGGCCCTTTAAATTGGGAATCTTTACTCTCTTCTATACATATTATCTTTAGGTTTGGTCTTCTTATTGTGTCCTTGATTTTCTGGATGTTTCAGGTTAGGATCTTTTTGCATTTTGCATTTTCTTTGATTGTTGTGTCAATGTTTTCTATGGAATCTTCTGCACCTGAGATTCTCTCTTCTATCTCTTGTATTCTCTTGGTGATGCTTGCATGTATGGCTTCTGACTTCTTTCCTAGGTTTTCTATCTATACATTTGTCCCCCTTTGTGATTTCTTTATTGTTTGTACTACTATTTTTAGACCCTAGATTGTTTGTTCAATGCTTTCACCTGTTTGGATGTGTTTTCCTGTAATTATTTAAGGGATTTTTGTGTTTCCTCTTTAAGTACTTCTATGTGTTTACCTGTGTTCTCCGGTATTTCTTTAAGGGAGTTATTATGTCCTTCTTCTAGTTCTTCATCATTATCATAAGGAGTCACTTTAGATCCATATCTTGCTTTTCTGGTGTTATGGTGTTCCAGGGCTTGCTATGGTGGAGAGTTTTATTCTGATGATACCAAGTAACCTTGGTTTCTGTTGCTTATGTTCTTATGCTTGCCTTCTGCCATCTGATTATCTCTAATGCTTCCTGCTCTCACTATATCTGACTGGAGCCTGTCCTTTCTGTAATCCTGGTTAAGTCAGAACTCCTCAGAGTCCATCTTTCTCTGTGATCCTATGGTTCCAGGATCCTGTGAACCTGAGATTCTGGGTATGTCAGAGTTCTTGGCACTCAAGCTTCCTCTGAGACCCTGAGATCCTTGTTTGACCAAACTCCTGGTGTTCTGGTATCCTGGTATCTCGAGATCCTGGTATGCTTGTGTCCTGGTATCCTGGTATCCTGATATCCTGGTATCCTGGTATCCTGATATCCTGGTATCCTGGCATCCTGGTATCCTGGGATCCTGGGATCCTGATATCCTGGTATCCTGGTATCCTGGTATCCTGGTATCCTGGGATCCTGGGATCCTGGGCATGTTAGAGCACCTGGAAGTGTTACCTTCTCTGGGGGCTGTGGGGCTATCTGACAATTTCTAAACCAAAGTAGATCATCTTTAACTGCAAGGAACCCGAACCACCGGTCAGGAGGGGTTCCTGTATCCCTGCTCCTAGCCCTGGGCATTCCTGGTGGTATTGGAACAGATGTTATGTTCTAGTCACCAGTGGTCCTAAGATCCTGGGCATGCTAGGGCACATAGGGGGTAGAGAGTCCTCTGTGAACCATGAGACTATCTGCCCAGTTCACACTCAACATCACCTTTGTCATGTTCATATGGTATCTCAGAAATATTTCTTTGGTTAATTGATTAATAAGAATATTTCAAATTGTTCCTTAATGTTGACCTTTCAAGGAAGAGTTTACCCAGGCTATACCCAGTCCTGAGTTAGACTTACCTTTAAACCACAGTTCTAAAATCCCTGGTCTATGTCTATGTCTATGTCTATGTCTATGTCTATGTCTATGTCTATGTCTATATCTATGTCTTAGTTAAGATTTCCATTATTGTGAAGAGACATCATGAGCATGGAAACACATTTGAGTTTTGTATGTTTTATATATATTATGGCTGACTTACAGTTTCATAGGTTCAGTCCATTATCCTCATGGCAGGATGCATGGCAGTCTGCAGACAGACATTGTGCTGGAGAAGCTGGGAATTTTACTACATCATGATCCAGAAGGATCAGGCTGCAGAAAGAGACTGTGTGTCACAATGGGCATAGCTTGAATATCCTAGAACTCAAAGCCTGCCTTCACAGTAGTACATTTACTCCACAAGGCCACACCTATTTGAATAAGGCCACACCTCCTAGTAGTGACATACCGTAAGGACCAAGCATTCAAACATATGATTCTATGGGGGCCATACCTATTCAAAACACCAAAGTTTATTATAGCATTTATTTTTATATTGTCATAATTTATGTGATGCAGTATTGTTTTTATTGAAAAACTGTTAGAAGATGGAACTATAAGTTTTAGTTCCACACTATCATCTTTATCTCAATAACTATTTTTTTTTTTTCAATTTAAAAGCAAGAGATTTGTTTTCTGGTCTATCGGAGTCAACCTTCAATTAGTCTCTCGAGGTGAGTTATTAAAAAGAAGACCCCAAATGACTATTACAAGCAGTTTTTATACCTTTTAGGGGCACAGGTTATATCAGCAAGGTTATAGTTTAAACTTATTGGCTAAGCATGTTGACCTTTAAATCTATTGCCTAGCAAGCATGACATGTATTTGTACTCTACCTGGGACTTTCTAGAGTGTCAAGTAACTATCAGTCAGTACATTCTGAGAATTTTTTAGTGAAGAATGTTCCTGTGGGTGGAGAATGGAACTTGGCCTAGCCTGCTACATCCACTCCAGCAGTGACCCGCCTGACAGACTGAAAAGTCTAAGCGTGGTCCCAGGGCAAAAAGTTCATGGAAACTTAGTCTCCTGGAATAGTGGCATCATGTATAAAGAATGCTCCAATGTCCTTGCTTTAGTTGGTAAACAGATCAGTGTGCTTTTCCTTAATATTGCTTCATTATAAGTGCTCCTAAGGATTCATATTTTGACACATAGCTAAGTTAGATTCTAGGTAGTCCTTGATCCAACTTTGTGCATGAACAGCTGAGTCACTCCCATATACAGGAATTTACAATGGTTCAGGAAGTAGATTGGGCTGTGGTATTGCATTATTCATGAGAAGGTCAGCTAGAGCAGAACTCCTTAATTAGAAGCATGACTTGGGTGTGAATGCCCTTGCCCTGGGAGTGTTAAGACCTCACACCTGGCTGACCTTAGATAGAGCTGACTTTGTCTCAGCTGTTTTATTACCCAGTTCCTGCCAGTCTTTGTGTTTGCTTTCTTCTGCCTTGTGTAAGAGTCATTAAGCATCTGGTGATCTCATTGTACCTTACCGATGTGTTACCTAACTCCCCTATTTTCTTCTGTATAAAAAGTATGATGCATGATTTGACAAATTACAATCAGATTCTACACACCTTCTCATGTGGTCTCTGTTTGTCACCCACTTTCGCCAAATCCTTGGCCACTTCCCTCCAGAGAACGAGTGCCATGCAGACGAGGGGCCTGAGAGGGTCTGCGGCACTAGCCTTGACTCCAGGAGGGAGTGAGAAATTGTAAGGAGGGTGTGGGACTTGAAAACCTCTTAGTGTCCTTCATTTCCCATTTTTTTCTTGTATAAGCTTCAATCCTGGAGGTTCACTCAGTAAGTAGTCTTGGGTAACTAACTCATATTCTTCAGGTCCTGTCCTCAGAGTCTCATATTATTGGCCTAGGACCATCAGCTGCACTGCTCCCATTCTCTCTTTTATGAAGGTTATAAGCTTGTTCAATATGCAGGGTCTAAAGCTCAACAACAGCAGGAGAAAAGTTAGGTGTCCTAACAAGGTGGATATGAGGGTGGTTAACCTAGGGGAGGAGTTAAACCAAGATTCGAACCAGCCCTGACTCTGTTCTCTTTCTCTCTTCCAGTTGACTAGCCATTCTCTCACCTTGGCTGTTGAATCTTTAACTACCCCTGGAATGGCCTCCAATATGTGCTTCCCAGTGTTTCATACCCCTAGGTAGCACAGAAAAAGTGGTTGGTCCCCTAACATTGATGGGCCTGCTCTGGCTTCTCCCATCTTGGGAGCATACATATATGGGGGGTTCTTACAGGACATTTCAACTTTGGGTATCTGAACCTTAAGCCCCACCCTCCAAGGCTGCTTCTGGGAAATGGTTTAGATTCACAAACCCCTTATCCCCCACATTTAGACAACCTCTCCTTTTGTGTCTCCAGGGCAGGGACATCCCAGGTGTCAATGCCCACCACTAAACCACAAAGATCAAAGACAAGGTCTGGCCACCAGATATAATACTGAAAGCACCTGCCAAGTCACCCTGGTAGGGTTGTGTGGGCTGGGGAGGCTCAGTGCCAGAAGATACAACATAACCATCTCATGTTTTCTCTGGCCTTGCAAAAGGTCGTTGCCTTTCCTTCTCTAGGTAGTAGTTGGTAGGGTAGCTAGCAATCTGAGTTCTTTCTTCTTCAGTATATTCTAAGTGAGGCCATGCATTAGTCCAGTCCCTTTTCCCAGTGGGTGTCTCTTGTAGGCCCATAACTGGGATAGGCTCCTGCATAGCCACTTCTTCAGCCACTTGATCTGCCTGGTTATTGCCCTGGGCTACTGAGTCTCTTTTCTTCTAATGTCTTGGGCAATGAGTAATACTCACAGTAGCTGGCTTCATCAAGGCATCTAAGAGATCCAAGGCTTCCTGCATACTTTTTTTATTTCTTTTCCCTTTGATGTGAACAGTTCTATCTCTTGGTATATAGCCCCATGGATGTGGGCTGTGGCAAAGGCATACCTGCTATCCATGTAGATATTAATTTTCTTGCCAGCCCCCAAGTTCCAAGGCCTTTGTGAGGGCAATTAAACTGATTTCTGTGCAGGCATGCTGGGTGATAGAGGTTCCACCAAGATGACATTTGTGCTATCCACCATGGCAGCACCCACTCATCTTTGACCAGCATGGACAAAACTTCTCCTGTCTGTAAAGCAGGTAGCCACAGTTCCTGGCAGGGGTAAGTCAGAGAGGTACTTCCTTTACCCACGGGATCTCCTTGTGCCAATTATTTGTGGCCCGATTTAGCAGGAAGTATATCTTGACCCCCATCTTGGAGAGTAAGTCTTGCCCCAACAGAGGGTAGAGACAGTTGGGATGACTGTAAATGAATGGGATACCTGGCCCATCCCTGGTTCACTGTTCTTCAGGTAGTCCATGAATATATTTTGGTGCCAATGACTTCTTGGACCCAAGATGTTTTTTTCTTGGGAGTGGAGTCATCAGCTTGGAGAAAGACTGAGTGTCGAGAGCATGTGTCCACTAAGAATTAAGTGGGTTTCCCCTCCACTCTTACAGTTACCCTGGGTTTGGGGAGGGGGTCTGAACTCCATCCTCCCTAGTCACTGTCTTCTCCCATGGCTAATACCATTGCTGTTTGGGGGCACTTTTCCCAAGGTCTGGGATTTCCTACCCCTGACTTCTGTTCATTAGGGCACTCTTGGGCCCAGTGTCCCCTGTCCTTGCAATATGTGTACTGATCCTTTTCAAGGTGTTTTCTGTCTCTCTTTGGTTGAAATCACTCCTCTCTGCTTTCCCTGACTACTGTAGCCAAGATTCGTTGTAAATTCCTTTGTTGTAACTTTTTTTTTTTCATCTCCCTTTTATATTCTTTTTTTCTCTTTCTCTGCTTCTCCTCCTCTTCTGTCTCCATGTTATGGTAGACATTCACAGTAGCCTGCACTAAATCCCTCAATGACTCATCCTATAGTTCCTCTAGCCTCTAAAGCTTTTCCCGATATCTCTACTAGCCTGGTCTATAAAAGGCATAGTGATAGTAGTTTTGTGCTCCTTGCTGCTGGGGTCCTAGGTTGTATACTAACAGAATGTCTCCATGAGTCACTCTAGAAAGACAGCAGGTGACTCATCTGATGCCTGTCTAACCTCACATACCTTGGTCAAATTTGTGGGTTATCATGCAACCCCCTTGAGACCTGCCAATAGAGATTGGTGGTAGACCTTCAGGTGCCACTTACCTTCTGCCTATTAAAGTCCCAGTCAGGTATAGTCAGGGTAAACCCACTGTTGATAGCAGCCTGGTCAATTGATTCCCTCATGTCTGAAGGGACATTCTTTCTGGCTTCCTGTATTATCCTCTCTCTCTCTTCAGTTGTGAAGAGTACTCTAATGAGTTGTCTGATATCATCCCAAATGGGCTGATAACTAAATAAAACAGTCTCAAAGAGATTAATCAACCCCTTAGGGTTATCTGAAGAGGGTGGTGGTGTTGGGCCTTCCAGTTGTACAAGTTGGCTGAAGATGAGGGTCAATTTTGCGTAGTCTGATTTTTCTTATCTTAAGGCCTATATACCTTCAGTGGGAGAACCACCATGGTATCAGGGAGGTGGCTCTCAGACTTCTAGTCCCCGTGGTGGCAGGACAGGGAAGTTGCGTGTCTCCTCCTGCTCCTCCCTCTGGTAAAGGGGGCTCAATGGTAGGGGATATGGAGGAGGAGGGTCATGGTGCAACAGGTCTGCTGTTAGAGGGTATTGTTTCCTTTTTCCTGACAGCCAGAACCTGTGAGGGGATCTTGGGAAAAGAAAGGTTTTTATCCATGAGGGGATAGGGGTGTTACCCAGGTAACTATAGAGGGTACTTGGTCAGAATGTGTGAGGGATCACAGCCTAAAGACTCTTTTCTCTACTGCTTTGATCACCAGCAAGTCCAAGGTCCCTAAGGGTGACCACCCTACTCTGAAAGTGGGCAATTCAGAGAAGCCGAGAGTAACCAATTTTCCTCTTTTTTTTCTACTATTGACACATTTTCTCCTCCAGTGGTTAACTAGGATGTTTAATGGGTAGATTCAGTCTTCCAATGTCCAAAAATGTCTGTCAGCAGTCCAAGTCCAAGAATACAGAACGAGATAACCAACATCAACAATCACAGAGAAAGACAATCAACACACAGAGAGTTCTCCTCTGCCACAGGTCCAAGAACACAGAGAAAGACAATCAATACACAATTCGCCCTTTCCATCAGCACAGAAACCAGGTGATAGCAAGGCTCAGCTCCTGCCAATACTGTTTTGCCATTTCCAAAAGAAGTAGAGTCTTCTTGACTCCCTCTGATGGTAGGGGAGAGGGTTGAAGCATCCTCCAGACTCCCCAAGGTCAAGGCATTAAGGCAAGTCTGCCACTGAAATTGGCTACGCCAGACTAGAGGCTTTCCAACTGACACAGCGCTTGCTAGTCAAAAGTGAAAGCAAAAAGCTGGGCGTGGTGGCGCACTCCTGCAATCCCAGCACTTGGGAGGCAGAGGCAGGCGGATCTCTGAGTTCGAGGCCAACCTGGTCTACAAAAGTGAGTTCCAGGACAGCCAGAGCTACACATAGAAACCCTGTCTCGAACACCCCCCCCCCCCAAAAAAAAGTGAAAGCAAAAGACAGAGAGACAAACACTGACAAACACTTAGAAGTTGGCACCTGTTGCCAAGGTCGGTCTTTTTCCCTCCAATCTGTGTAGTCGGTGGTCCCTCGGGGTTCTCCTAGAATCCCAGAAGAATCCCCCAAATTTAAGCCCCCGGACCTTGGTCAGTGGTATTTACTATACAATGAACCTGAGTGAGACACAGTGAGGCAGATCAATGTAAAAGCAAGAGGTTTATTTTCTGGTGTATTGGGATTGACCTTGAATTAGTCCCTCAAGGTGAGTTACTAAGAAGGCAACCTCAATAACTATTATTAGAAAATTGAATTAAAATCAATCAGCCTGAATTCTTATTTATTAGTAAAATAAAAACATAAGAAAAATCCTGTTTTCCCAAATAATTTTTATCAGATTCTTAATTTTGAAAAATGTTGTTGATAAAAATACAAATTAGCAATTATGAAAGAACATAAATTAAAATACATTGATTTTATTCAGCCAGAAAGAAGAATGATATGCTATATGCTGGAAAATGAATGGAAATAGAAAAGTTCATACTAATCAAAGTATGGCAGAAGCATGAAAAGGGAATTTGGTGAAATAAAGGAATCCACAAGAGAGGTTGTAGGTGCTGAATATGGCCAAAGTACATTGAATGGTAATGTTATGAAGCACTACTTGTGCACCTAACTATACACTTATCAAAATTTAAAGGTAACAAGGGTTATGTGACCTATATAAGTTTCAATATCATAATAGAAAAGGAGGATTGGATTTTACATATATCCACTATAAAGAAAGGTAAAATAGTTGAACTGAATAATAACTCAAGTTAATTTAGTATATATATATATATATAAATATATATATATATATATATATATATATATATATATATATATAGTAACACAGCATAATACACACTATTATTGCTTGCAACTAAAAGTAAAATAAAACAAAAAAATTTGTAAAAGTACAGTTGTCATTGTTTCTTAATATCTTGTATTTGAAATATAGAAATGCCAAAGAAGATGGCAAAAAGCCTGAGGTATAAACAGAGAACTCCAGGCAACTAATGAATGTTGAGAGTGGGAGAAGTTGTCTTCCACAGGGAAGAACATACCAATTAGTTATCTAATATCAAATGGTCAGTCCTAAAAACATACTTATAGGTAATGTTATACAGAGTAAGCACATTACATTTAGCAATATACACGTATACATAAATGCATATATGTGTACAACAGCAATTGATCGAAAAGGAGAATTTTAATTTAAAAATAAGCAAGGGCTTTATATGGCAGGGCTTGGATAGGAAGGGGAGATATGACATAATTATAATCTCAAAAAATAAAGAAAAATAATAAAAACTATGTTTTAGGTCTCATAGGTATATGATACGAGAAGTTAAATATAAAAGCTTTATGTAAATTTTATCAGATAGTATATTAACATATTTACAAATAATAAAAATTTAAAATAGTATAATTTGAACAAATAGCAAGAATGTATTTATCATTTAATACTGCTTGGCTTTTCCTATTTTTAAATTTTACTTGTAAATTGGTATTTTTGTAGCTACCACTATTGAATTAGAATTTTATGGGAAATTGGAAATAATTGCTAGCAAAATTTAGGATAATTACCACACTTCTTCCTTGTACCACAATGTTGAAAGCTCTGACAAAACAAATTAGGAGACTTTCCTGTCACTACAGCAACCATTTTCAACTTTGTTTTACTTTTCTGAAAATATAACCAGTCAAGCACAGTTAATTTAACTTAAGCAGAGTGGAAATTGATTTTTCCTCACATGAGGCAATTAGGCTTTTAAGAAAATGAAGTTAAATAATGATATGCAGAATTTAATTTGTTTACAAACCTTAAGGAACTTTAGTTTGAGTTATAGGAAATAAAAAAATTGACTATAAAATAAATAACTGATTTGGCTGCTGACAAAGCTCAGTGCTTTTGTTTGTGTCATTCATTTGAAATTTAAGATGGTTGGTGTATGGGGCTTGTGAGAGGGCTCAGCAGAAAACAATGCTTGGTGCTTTCCCAGAGAAAATAAGTTTGGTCCCATCACCCATGTTACAACAGCCTGTAATTCCTGCTTTAGGGAATCTAAAACTCTTCTTTGGCTTCACTGTGTACCCACACAGATGCACCCCCCCCCCAGGTATAAAAATCAAATAAGTCTTGAAGAATAGACAATTGGTATAAATTTGTAACATTTTTTGTTTCAGTTCTAATTAATCTATATACATGCCTATTCATCTTGCCCATCTATTCATCTGTTAAAATGAACCATTTAAAGTAGATGCTCATTTTGCTTTAAATAAATATGTCCTTTCTTGGGCAAATAAATATGTTCAAAGAATAAATTAGGGATACACGATAAAATTTGGGCTTGGTGCTTGTGACTGAACACAGGTTGTCACTCATGCTAGGTAAGTACACTCCCTTGTGAAAAACAGAATAAAATCCTAGGCAAAGCATTTTCATAAGCCCAGATGTCTGTTTCATGTTGAATTTGAACATGTGACTTAGCTTAACACCTAGCTTTGAGAACACATATATGTTCAGAGACAGAGAAGCAGAAGGATATCTGGGGAGCAGAGTGAGGTCACATCCTCCTTGGAACTGGATAGGAAGACACTGTGACATTAATGATGCTAAGGGAAGACAGGAGTTTATTCTGAGATTTGGACCAGCTGTGGCATATGGTGACATTTGGAAACACAACTTTAGCAGCTGTAGAGGTGGAAACCAAATTTCAAGGGATTAAATTTTTATTGGTGTTGTAGAATCAAAAGCTGGAGATGAGCCTGGTCTCTCAAGAATTGTACTTGAAATGTAGGAACCAGGACAAAGATCTGAAAACAGCAATGATTCAAGTATGAACAGAAAGGGGCAGACGAACAAATATTGTACTGTAGAAAGGACTCATGTAAGAGCTTCGGTGAGAAATGGAGTATATCTTCAAAAAAAAAAAATGATTGGAGTGATAAGTGAGGCCAGCTCTCAGAACAAGACAAAAGTTTGTGTCTAGCTTGGCAAGTATACTTGGGATTGTTTGATAGATGAAAAAACATAACCAATTAACAGTCATGATTTACACAGTTCCAGTAAGAGTGACAATAAACACACACACACAGCTTACCTTTCAATTATCTATCTATCTATCTATCTATCTATCTATCTATCTATCTATCTATCATCTATCGCTTATTTATGTATCTATCAACAATTTTTGAAATATCAAGATCTTCCTCAGATTTTTATTGCTCATTACCAAATAAACTTTACACACACACACACACACACACACACACACACACACACACGGAGAGGTGAAGAAGGGAGGGATGTAATTCAAGAGGATACAGCAGGCAGTAAATTGGAGTTTGGGGTAGAAAGTGGTTTTGTATCAGTATGTCTTAGGTTATTTGTGTTGGTATACAAATATATTACATATGTGTGTGTATTCAAATATATATATGTATATATTCATCAGTAGGCTTTATTCAGACTGAAGGGTTGGATAGTATGCTAACAAACCAGGTGCCAAGAAGTTCCAGTTCAATCTTGGCTACTAAGTCTCCTTTCTGTGACATGTAAGAATCTTCTGAGGCTACGTAATTATCCTCAAGAAATAGCAGCTAGCTATCCTGTAATGGAAAACCGAAGATAATAAGGGAAATGACATAAATTGGAGAAACTCAATGTTCAAAATAATAGTAGATTTTCTTCAGTTGAGTCCAGGTATTGGTAAGGGGTAGGGGGCAATAAAATACACAGTGAACAGAACCTATCTTCCATGGTGACTAAAATCTCTCATGTAGGGACCATTAGACAACTAATTATGGCTTGGAGTGTATTTGGGCAGGGTAGAACCCTTTTATCAGAGAATGGGCAAATCACAAATGCATGCTCATTACTTGAACTTTCCAGTTAGGTGAATGAAGTAAGAAGAACTCTGCTTATGTTTCCTGCTTCCTAAGTTCTTGTAGATAGAAGTAATCATCCCATTAGAGAAACATCTTTTAGAGCATCAGTTCCTAATCTCCAGTGCTATATTTCACTTCTATCATAAGCCTCTGCTGAGGATCTTCTTGGCACTCAGCTTCTGCTAGAAGCAGTGACCCATGCTTTTAGCTTTGATTGTTGTGTACCCTTTTTTCACATATAATATGAGGTTTTACTCAAAGGCTTTTTAGAGTATTGTATAGAGCCAAAGTTTAGAAAACACCAAGTCTTCCTTGACTATAGCTTTTGATAATCTGGCAGCAAATCATTTTCTTTCCTGAAGATACGCAATTTCTACAATATATTCCTATTCTATAATTTCTATGGTAGCTCTTTTTCTTTAGTCTAAGACAGTGTTTTTAAATTGATATAAAAGTATTGAAGAAACACAATTTTAATTATTCTTCCTTACAAAAGACCATAGTAGATCAAATGACCATGAGGATCAAAACATACATACACACTTTCTCATCACATAGAGAAAGAATAAAGGACATTTTTTTATATTAACTTTAAAAAATAATGCCAGCTCTTTCAGACAATGATCAAAATCTCTGTTATTATTTCTTAGTTACATAGTAAAGAATTATGCTTGTAACTAGGTGTTTATAAGACTAGAGATTCCTCTGTTTAGAAAGGTATTTAGAAGAATTGCAAGCTCTGGAAATAAGTCTTTGGCAACCCTAGGTAACTGCAAAGAAATAGTTAATGAATGCCATATAAGAAACAAAAAAGAATTTTTTTTAATGTGATGGGGGAGGACAGGATAGAAAGAAATGTATGGAACTGAGAGATAAGGACAGATGTTCAAGAGTGTATGAGAACATGAGCACAATAGTTGTGCTCTTATTTTTCCCTATGATAAAACTTATAATGCAAAATTTTTATGAAGTCTAACTGTACAGATGGCTTGGATAAGATTCCATTACAGAATGGAGTCAGTGAGAAGGGAGGGAGGGAGGGAGGAAGAGAGAGAGAGAGAGAGAGAGAGAGAGAGAGAGGAATCCTGTGGAAAGGAATGATGCTGTCAGTAGAAGTGAGTCTCTAAAACCTACATAAAACACAATATACAGAGAAAAAAAGGACAAAAGATCTCACCTTTGATTTTCTGCACCTGGAAAGACATGCTGAACACAAGAAATACTTGATAACATTTGTTGATTTGATGAAATTGATAATACATCTTCCTGTGGTTTAAAGCAACAAAGTAAATAATTTCACACATTTGATGCTTAGCTATTAATGTATATTGTGTATGGGGGCATATTTCTATTCTAAATACATAACCTTTGTTTTTTTGAAGAACTTATTCTCCTGCCATAAAAAGAAAATTTGACTAATTGAAAAGAACTTAGTTGTATACCTTTGGTGAGGGGTCAACTGTGTGTTTCTCTTATGTGAAGACCATATGCTATATTGGTTTTATTTCTTCCGTAAAATATATGTAAAATATTACCATCTTAGCAATATTGTGCTGCTTAGATCTTTGTCAACCTGACACAAGCTAGAGATATCTTGAAAGAGGGAAGTCAGTTGAGCAAATGTCTTTATCAGATTGGCCTATAAGTAAGTCTGTGGAGGCATTTTCTTGATTAAGGATGGATGTGGGTGGCACTGTGCACAGAAGCATCCATGTGCAGGTGGTACTAAGTTATTTAAGAAAATAGGCTGAGGAAGCTTTGTAGCGAAATCCAGTAAGTAGTGTTGCTTTGTGATTCTTCTTTGGGTCCTGCTTTTAACCTCTGTTCCTGCTTTGGTTTCCCTCAGTGATGAACTGTGACATGGATATAGAAATCAAATGAGCCCCTTTCCCCCTTAAAAGAGTTGATTTGATTATGATCTTTATCACAAAATAATAGAAAACAAACTAAGACAATCAGTATATATTATAAACTGTCATTAAAATTTTTATAATTTATTTGAAGAGACTAAAATTTGAAATTATGGGATGTTTCTTCTGATCTTGTACCAGCTATAAGCAGATAAACAAGGTCTGTAAAAACAAAATTTTTGTTATTGTTTTGCTGTTTTATAATGAATGAAGAATATTACTGAGTTTCCATAATTCTACACTACGGATTTTGGATATAGCTTCATGCTTGGCTTTGCATGAGTGGTTCTTCATAGACTTATACAGGTTCTTATATCTACTCACCTTTGCTCATGAAGTTGGAAAAGGAGCAAGTTTAATTATACTTTGCATGTTTTAATCTTCCATGCCAATAGTTAATGATTTCAAAGGGAAATTAAATTGTTCTCAAAGACACATCCACATATAATTTATATTATGTGGAGATCCCATGTTAACATCAAATGATTCTTGATGACAATAAAATGAAAAAAAATAGAACAATGTAAATTTTGTATAGCATTTTGTTGCTGTCTATAGATTTCAGTGCCCAAGTAATCAGAACCATTACTCACATGTTTAGTTGCTTATCCAGATAAAATAAGAAGTTAAATGCTTTCTTAAGTCAACATAGAAAGGCTAACATGGTGGCTCAGTGGTTAAATGTATCTAACTTCAAACCTGATGAGCTGAGTCTGATACGTGGGACCCATGTGGTAGAAGGAGAGAACTAACGTTCATAACTTGACCTCTGACTTCCACATGCATGCTGTGACACACACACACACAGACACATACACTTCACAGATCAATATAGTCTAATAAAAACAAAATCTACATAGGCTTTAGGATGACTTGAGTGCTGAGAATTTTCACACTTGACCAAGTTGCAAAGTAAATAAATATTTCCATTTTATCTATAGACATAGATAGTTTTACTTATTTGACAAGGAAGCAGAAAAAAGCTGAAGGGCTCCCATTGGGAAATCAATGCCAGCAAGCATTAATTCATACCTTTTAACCTGAGTGAATTGCCTCACAAATCTCACCAGATGCTCACTGATTTATTAATTTAAGTAATTCAACAGATTGTTTTATGTATTTAGGCAGTTTGAGGATAAATTCTTCCTATGGCAATCATTTTTCATCATTTTATAAAAATTTAACAATCAAGTAATTACCCCATAAGATATTGAAACACAAGTACTAAATTGTTGCTCAGTGTACTTATGGGGCTAGCTATTTTATTGAAAGAAAACAATGTTGAGTAACATTGAAATTTCATCTTGATGTGCACTTATTTTATTGCATCATGGTCCGAATCCTAAGTTATGAAATAATGATAAAAATAATTTACATTTACTTTCAGAGTACTTTGACCTAACAGAATAGAATTTGTAAAGAGAATAGCTTATGTACCAGTCAACTAAAAAAAGAAAAAAAAAATCTCTGGCCTATAGGAAATGGTGGAATCCAAGGTAGAACACTCAGAAAGCAGAATGAATTCTGGGATAGCATTGGGTATGGGGAGATTTACCTGGGAAGATGTGACGAGAGGGATGCATGGAACCTGAGCACAGGTAACCAGCTACGTGACAGAATGAAGCTTCCAGTAAATGGGTTAAATTAAGCTATGATGTAGTCCGAGAGGATCCTAGCTATAGCGGCAAGGTATTTGTAAATATATTTTGAATCTGAGTCTTATTTCTAGGAGTATAGAGCCTGAAGGAAGAACCAAACCTAACTTCTACAAATGGGACCTAACTACGGCATAGAATCTAAAATAATCTGAGAAAAGTCCCAAGGAGAGGCACAAACCCTCAATCCAAAGATAACAGTGTTAAAGGTCAGTCTCTTTAAGAAATGATAGGGAAAAAGTGGTGCTCCTGCTGATAGGAAAACTGCCTCTAGAGAGAACAGACCTATAAATTGCAGGTAGTGAGTGAAGTGGGAAATCACACCAACCTGCCCTGGGCAGAACAGGCCAGTTCAGGTCCAAACTATTAAGGCCTAAAGCTGTGCACAAATGGCATCCAGATGACAGAGGCACTGAATACACTCACAGAGCTTTAGATAGAGGGTTGGGAAGGAATGTAAAGGCTCCATCCCCATCCTGCCAAGGGTCCACTACCTTAATGGAGTGGTCAGAAGCCAGAGTCTCCGGCCTAACCAAACATGGGCAGACATATAGACTAGAGGTTGTTGGTCAGCAGGAGCTCCCAGATGACAGTCTGGCACTGTTTAGAGCTGGGGTAGCAGATGGGCTTTGGAGCTTTCACAACACAAAAAAGTCAGAGAGAGATTCTCTGCTGATAACTACAGCCACTTGCAAATGACAGCCTAAAATTCAAAATGACACACTTTTTCCTTAAAATGATCTGTGTAGGCATTTGCTTGATAATAATTAGGAGTGTCCTTAGTAGTATAAAAAACATGCACATAAATATTAAACTTAGATAAAGAGAAAGGGGTACACAGGTATATTTATCCATATTAGGCATGTTTATGAATTCAAATTGAAAGACAACACCTTTTTTGTTGCCATAAAGCATTTTGCCCTAGGAAAACACTATTCTGCTAGTCAATGTGAGGACCAGAGTTAGAGTGGGGCATGACTGTTTACTTCTATTGCTCTAGGAGAAGAAAAGCATCTAACTAAAAAGTCAAGAGACCACTGGATGAGAGAAACAGTTAAAAAATAACCTTACTAACCGTATTCACATTAACTATTATCTTGGGAATACAAAATACAAATGCCTCTTGTCAGTGGAGATAAATAAATCAAATAAACACACATGTCATAGAGACAGTGTGATATTATAGTACATTAAAAAAGACAAGGGATTAATATCAATTGATGTCTAAATGTGATATGCCATCATTGCATTCAACTGGATACAGTGACAATGGTCTAATTTATAATGGCGGGGACTGGTGACTTGCTACCCACAATGAAGCAGACATCACACTACTCTGATTAGTCAATGTCCCTTAGACACGGGAAGTTAGAGGAGGGAGACTGGGAGGAGAGGAGTAAGGGGAAATTGCTGTCAGGAGGTAATACTGAGAGAAGAATCAATTTTAAAAAAGAAAAATGAAAGTTTCTCATTGGCATAATCATAGCTCAGTCTAATCTAGACAGCTCCTTGCTCATACTTCCTTCCCTGGTGCTTCTATTTGGGTTAGTTGACAGTCGAAACTACAGAGAAGAAGGCAGAGTGTGTACTTGTGTGCTCAATTTTGCTATAAACTTTCAAAGGCAGTTTTTTCACTTTACACTGTCAGCAGAGGTGGATAGAAGTTTCCAGAAATTCCCACAATCTTACAATTTTGTATTGTCAGTTTGTGTTCCCTTAGTCATTAAGCAAATATTAGAAGCTCAAATTATGATTTTAATTTGTATTTCTCTGATAGCAAAAATTTATCCCTGGTGGCAAGCCTTTCATGATTATGTACCAGACTTGCTTCCAGCCACATTCTTTGTTTCATGGTAAGCCAAGCTGTGAACATCAGGCACTTCTGGGGCCTCATATTCTTACCAGTAGATGGAGTCTCCCAGGTGCCATCCCTTTCCAACGATGATATGAGTACAAATTAATACCCCTCCTTCAAATTCTCCTAAGGAAATTTTTTCACAACAACCAGAAAGATAACTAACATACCACTATATACATATTTTATCGTTTCAACCATTAGACCTATTGTTTTGAACTTTGATATACAAAGACAATAGCCTTATAAACATATTTTCAATATCTACTGCTACATGAAATCACACAATGGTTTTGTTTCTCTACAGAAATCCTGATGTAGACAAGTGTGTTTCCTTCATGTTTTTTTTTTCTCATGATTTTCATTGCTACTAATTTTTATCTTATTGGATNAACCATTAGACCTATTGTTTTGAACTTTGATATACAAAGACAATAGCCTTATAAACATATTTTCAATATCTACTGCTACATGAAATCACACAATGGTTTTGTTTCTCTACAGAAATCCTGATGTAGACAAGTGTGTTTCCTTCATGTTTTTTTTTTCTCATGATTTTCATTGCTACTAATTTTTATCTTATTGGATACACTTTTGTTGAAATATATGAAGAAATAATTCTGAGTCTGTGATATATTACCTTCTCAATGATATGTGGGGGAAACAAACACTCCAGGCTCATCTCAATTCACTTCTGGAATTAAAATAATGTATGATTAAACTGCAGAAGGCTTATGCGAGCACATAATGTCCAAGTCAGGTAGTTCCAGGCCCTAGTACTCTACAGTTCCAATGAGGGGCACAACTGGAAAGATTCTAGGAGACAAATACAGAAACAGAGCAAGAGAAATACCATTATTCGGGAAGAAAGGCCCTTGGTCTAGCAATGTTTATAGGTCCCAGTACAGGGGAATGCCAGGGCCAAGTATCAGGAGAGGAAGGGTAGGGGAGCAGGGTCGGGGGAGGATATAGGGGACTTTTGGATAACACTTGAAATGTAAATGAAGAATCTCTCTAATAATAAATAAAAAAAAGTGAAAAAAAAAAAAAGAACAGGACCAGCCTTTGTTAAAACTACAACAGTTCTTAGTCAAAGGACACTTAGAAGAATCATCACAGGCAAGAGTGGTTTACCAATCAGAAGGCAACTAAACACAGGTTACAATGCTTTGTTTACAGTGTCTATACATTGTTTAGCAACACTCTCATGTTTGTTAGAACTGAAGGTTAAAAGCAAATGTATACAAAGTTTCTTCCCATGCCTTCTTTCTATCTTTGTAATTTAACAGGGAGAAAAACACCCACCAAAAATATAAATTTTACCCTGTCTATATTTCTTCTCTTTATTATATACATTGAGCATTCAATATTTATTATCATTCCAATTAATAAATAAAAACATTCCTGGTTTTTCCTTGCCTACAAATGCAGATGAACATATTGGTCTCTATGTCAGTGAATGAACTCCTAGAGCATATCTCCATCTGTGTCCCAAACAACGGGTAATTTCTTTTTATTTTTTTCTAAAGATAATATAAAGACAAGTATAATAGTATTTTATTCAATTTGAATATATTAATATATTCTCATCTCAGCAATACATGAGAGGGAAGATTTATACAGTACTTTACATTGAATACATGCCTGCCAAGTTATCCAACACTAGCTCATCTGAAAATGCCTAGATATGTTTCAAATAATGAACTGTACCAATATAAAGACAAAACATACAGTGATTTCTTAGTTTATCTGTAAACACACACATATACACACATGTATATATACAAACACACACATACACCCCACATTTTCACTTATGTACACACAAACTTATGCGCAACACAATTCTTACACAAATACGTAATATAAACTTATACAGACACAATATGGTCATACATATATACTTATACAGATATAGACACACATGTATAGTAAGTAGAAAACATTAAGTTTACCCCAAATACTGTAACTAATTTATCCTGTGAAATGTTAACTTGAATGATAATTGATTCTAATCAAATAAAAGCATAAAATATTTTCTAGCTTACAAAGAAATGAAATAATCTGACTTTTTTCAGGTTACATTCTTTGCCAAATAATTTTTTTATTTTGACATCTGTGTGTTAAATTATGGGTTTATGCCATCTGATATGAGGCCTCTGACACGTATACAGCAGAGGACTTCCTGGTCTGGCTTCAGTAAGAGAACATGCATCTCAAGAGACTTGAGTGATAAGACCTAGTGGAGTGTGGTTGGGCAGTGGAGACATCCTCTTGGAAATGGGTGTGTGTGGGGAGAGGAGGTATGGGATGGGGAGTGGTCCCAGGGCAGAGCAGGAGGAAGATGAAATCTGTACTGTAAAAAAGGATTAAAGAATAAAAATAAGTAAATAAAAATATGGGTATATGATAGCAACATTGAAAATGTTTAAGGAGTAGACCATGACACTCCACATTAGGATCGTGGTAACTAGTTCTGTAGCACAAAGCACAGTTCTCCATGCTACTAAGGTATTGTGATGAGCCGGCATGAGGGTTTAGTCAACAAGCTTTCCTTCCTAGACATTCCTTCCTGAAAAGGTATTTAATTTCTGGTCCACCTTGAGTAAGTGGTATCCACCTATTTTACATGATGAATAATGAATAATTGGTTTGGACAAGAACTGCTATTGGGGGAGGCTTTCATCATACAGAGCCATGCTGCCTAAGTCTCCCACAGAAGGCTTCCCTGCACTCACTTGAGCTAAGCTGGAGATTCCCCTTCCTCTGTCCTCAGGCTCCTCATTAAACCTAGAGCCCCCTTTGGCCCCCTTGTTAACTAAAGCCATGCAGTTCCCAGCAGTGACTGAATTCCTGGGAGTTTGGGACCCCTGCCTCATCTGCCTCAGTCTGCCTCCTTTCCCACCCAGACTGGAGCCCTTATCTTCAGCTACATTCATAGCCTAATCCCTCCTTGTTTAGTCCACCCAAGCAGCATTCACACACCTAAAGAGTTGAAGGTCGGCCTGATCAGGGGCACAAGTCCCTTCCAGTCAGTGCCAGTTCTGGGTCACATTGGGCATGAATCCGCAGACACCCCCATGGTCTCCAGAGGACTCACCATGTGATCTTAGGACCAGTGGAGCAAAACATCTGTTCCAAACGAACTGTGACTGGCCTGTGACAGCAGAAGCAAGGACACAGGAGCCCTGCCTGACCAGAGGCTCAGGTTCCTTTTGATCTGTACTGCTTTACCTTGGTTTCAAACAGACCAGAGAGCTCTAGGGTCCTCAGAACAGACACCACTTCCAGGCACTGTAACATGCCCAGGATCTTAAGATAACAGGATCCCAGGATAACAGGAGCTTGGTCACACCAGAATCTCAGGGTCTCAGAGGAGCTTGACTGCCAAGAACTCTGACACACCCAGAATCTCATGTCCACAGGGGCCCACAATCAAAGGATCACAGAGAAAACTAGACTCTGAGGAGTCCTGAATCAACTGGGATTATAGGAAGGACAGGCTCCAATTAGATATACTGAGGGCAGCAAGCACTTGAGATGCTTACAGATGGCAGGAGGCAAGTATAAGAACATAAGGAAAAGACAAGGTTACTTGGCATCATCAGAACCAAAGTCTCCAGCCATAGCAAGTCCTGGATACACCATCACACCCGAAAAGCAAGACATGGATCTAAAGTCACTTCTCATGATGATGGTGGACTTTAAGAAGGAAATACAGAAAAACACAGGTAAACAGAAGCCTTTAAGAGGAAACAAAAAAATCCCTTAGGGAGTTACAGGAAAACACTACTAAACAGGTGAAAGAATTGAACAAAACCATCCAGGATCTAAAAATGGAAGTAGTAACAATAAAGAAATCACAAAGGGTAGCAATTCTGGAGATAGACATCCCAAGAAAGAAAACAGGAACTTTAGATGCAAGCATCAGCAACAGAATAAAAGAGATGGAAGAGAGAATCTCGGGTGCAGAAGATTCCATAGAAAATATGGATGCAACAATCAAAGAAAATGCAAAATACAAAAAGATCCTAACTGGAAACATCCAGGTAATCCAGGACACAATGAGAAGACCAAACCTATAAGAGTAATAGGTATAGATGAGAATGAATATTTTCAAATTAAAGGGCCAGTTAATATCTTCAACAAAACTATAGAAGAAAACTTTCCTAACCTAAAGAAAGAGATGACCATGAACATACTAGAAGCCAACAGAACTCCAAATAGACTGATCCAGAAAAGAAATTCCTCCCAACACATAATAATCAGAACAAAAATGCACTAAATAAAGATAGAATATTAAAAGCAGTAAAGGAGAAAGGTCAAGTAACATATAAAGGCAGACCTATTAGAATTATACCAGACTTCTCACCAGAGACTATGAAAGCCAGAAGATCCTGGACAGATGTTATACAGACCCCAAGAGAACACCAATGCCAGCCCAGGCTAGTATACCCAGCGAAATTCTCAATTACTATAGATAGAGAAACCAAAGTTTTCCATGAAACAACCAAATTCACACAATATCATTCCAGGAATCCAGCCCTTCAAAGTATAATAACAGGAAAACGCCAACACAAGAATAAAATTAGGCCCTAGAAAATGCAAGAAAGTGATCCTTCAACAAACCTAAAAGAAGACAGCCACAAGAACAGAATCCCAACTTTAATAACAAAAATAACAAGAAGCAACAATTATTTTTCCTTAATATCTCCCACTATCAATGAACTCAATTCCTCCAATAAAAAGATATAGAGTAACAGAATGGCCACATAAACAGGACTCAAGATTTTGCTGCTTATAGAAAACCCACCTCAGTGAAGAAGATATACTACATAAGAGTAAAAGGCTGGAAGACAATTTTCCAAGCAAATGGTCTGAAGAAACAAGCTGGAGTAGCCATTCTAATATCTAAATTTACTTCAAACACAAAGTTATCATAAAAGACAAGGAGTGGTACTTCATACTCATCAAAGTTCAAATCTTCCAAGATGAACTCTCAATTCTGAATATTTATGCTCTAAATTCAAGGGCAGCCACATTCATTAAAGAATTTTTAGTGAAGCTCAAAGCACACATTGCACCTCACACAATAATAGTGGAATACTTCAACACCCCACTCTAATACAAATATTGAAATTAGCCCATGCAGCCTATCAGATCACCACAGACTAAGGGTGATCTTCAATAACAACATAAATAATAGAAAGCCAACACTCACATGGAAACTGAACAACCCTCTACTCAATGATAGCTTGGTCAAGGGAGAAATAAAGGAAGAAATGAAAGACTTTTTAGAGTTTAATGAAAATGAAGCCACAACATACCCAAACTTATGGGTCAAAATGAAAGCATTCCTAAGAGGAAAACTCATAGCTCTGAGTGCCTCCAAAAAGAAATTAGAAAGATCATACACTAGTAGATTGATAGCACACCTAAAAGCTCTAGAACAAAAGCAAGCAAATTACCAAATAGGAGTAGAGTGCAGGAAATAATAAACCTGAAATCAACCAAGTGTAAACAAAAAGTACTATTCAAAGACTCAACCAAACCAGGAGGTGGTTCTTTGAGAAAATCAACAAGATTGATAAATCATTAGCCAGACTAACTAGAGGGCACAGGGACATTATACTAATTAACAAAATTAGAAATGAAAAGGGAGACATAAGAACAGAACATGAGGAAATCCAAAGTATCATCAGATCTTACTTCAAAGGGCTATACTCAACAAAACTGGAAAACCTGGATGAAATGGACAAACTCCTAGACAGATACCAGGTACCAAAATTAAATCAGGATCAGATTAATGATCTAAACAAAGAATTCTCAACTGAGGAATATGAAGGGCTGAGAAGCATCTGAAAAAATGTTCAACATTCTTAATCATCAGGGAAATACAAATCAAAACAACCCCGAGATTCCACCTCACACCAGTCAGAATGGCTAAGATAAAAAATTTGGTGATAGCAGATGCTGGCAAGGATGTGTATAAAGAGGGACACCCCTCCATTGCTGGTGGGATTGCAAGCTTGTACAACCACTCTGGAAATCAATCTGGTGGTTTCTCGGAAAATTGGAAATAGTAGTACTGGAAGATCCAGCAACACCACTCCTGGGCATATACCCAGAAGATGTTCCAATTTGTAATAAGAACACTTGCTCCATCATGTTCATAGCAGCCTTATTTATAATAGCCAGAAGCTGCAAAGAACCCAGATGTCCCTCAACAGAGAAATGGATACAGAAAATGTGGTACATTTACACAATGGAGTACGACTCAGCTATTAAAAACAATGAATTTATGAAATTCTTGGGCAAATGGATGCATCTGGAGGATATCATCCTGAGTGATGTAACCCAATCACAAAATAACACACATGGTATGCACTCACTGGTAAGTGGATATTAGCCCAGAAACTTAGACTACCCAAGAATCAATTTGTAAAACACATGAAACTCAACAAGAAGGAAGACCAAATTTTGGATACTTCATTCCTTCTTAGAATGGGGAACAAAATACCCACGGAAGAGTTACAGAGACGAAGTTCAGAGCTGAGACAGAAGAAAGGACCATCCAGAGACTGCCATAACCAGGAATCCATCTCATATATAACCACCAAACCAGGACACTGTTCCATATCCCAGCAAGGTTTTGATGACAGGACCCTGATATAGCTATCTCTTGTGAGGCTATGCCAGTGCCTGTCAAATACAGAAGTGGATGCTCACAGTCATCTATTGAAAGGAACACAGGGCCCCTAAAGAAGGATCTAGAGAAAGTAAACAAGGAGCTAAAGGGGTTGGCAACCCTATACGAGGATCAACAATATGAACTAACCAGTACCCCACAGAACTGTATCTCTAGTTGCATATTTAGCAGAGGATGGCCTAGTCAGCCATCAATGGGAGGAGAGGCCCTTCATCTTGTGAAGATCATATGCCTGGCCAGGTAGCCAGAGTGGGTGGGTTGGGGAGCAGGGCGGGGGAGGGTATAGGGGACTTTTGCGATAATGTACTTGCTAGTTTTGTGTGAACTTGATACAGACTGGAGTTATCACAGAGAAAGGAGCATCAGTTGGGGAAATGCCTGCATGAGATCCAGCTGTAAAGAATTTTCTCTATTAGTGAACAAGGGGGAGGGGCCCTTGTGGGTGTGCCATCTCTGGGCTAGTAGTCTTGGTTCTATAAGATAGCAGGCTGAGCAAGCCAGGGGAAGCAAGCCAGTAAAGAACATCCCTCCATGGCCTCTGCATCAGCTCCTGCTTTCTGACCTTGAGTTCCAGTCCTGACTTCCTTGGTGATGAATAGCAATGTGGAAGTGTAAGATGAATAAACCCTTTCCTCCCCAACTTGCTTATTGGTCATGATGTTTGTACAGGATTAGAAACCCTGACTAAGACAGATAACATTTGAAATATAAATGAAGAAAATATCTATTAAAAATGAAAAAGAGAGAGTTCAAATCACAAAACTCAATTACTAATTTATTGTATATCTGATGTGGTAACAGAGAGAAGGGCTATGGAATGCTCTGCAGGTTACTAGAGGTCTATGCAGGTGCATAAAGGCCTATGGACGGCTATGAAGGGCTATGCAAGAATGTAGAGTGCTATGCAGGTATTTAGAGGTATATAGTGGGCTATGAAGTGCTACAGAGGACTGTGAGGTGCTATGCAGTAACATATAGGTCTATAAAGGTATATAGAGGGCCATGGAGGGCTATGAAGGGCTATGCAGGGCTATGGAGGGCTATGAAGGGCTATGGAGGGCTATGTAAGGGCTATGGAAGGATAAAGAGAGCTATGCAGGTATATAAAGTGCTATGGAGGGCTATGAAGGGTTATGCAGGGCTCTACAGGCCTATGCAGTTCTATTAAATGCTATGAAGGTCTATGGGAGGGCTATACATGGTTATACATGGCTACACAAGTGTTCTTACAACATTACAACATTTGTACTTTTGTTAGTATGTTTGAGGAAATAACTGACTTCCATAGGCTCCACTCTTTCATAGAAAACTAATATAAAATGAAGAGAGCTAAATGCTTCTAGGAATACTGTACCTACTTATAAACTACTGTTCACCTCTTCATTATTAAGATACTTTTACATGTGTATTAAAATAATGTCATTCTTGTTAATAAAATAAAATTCATCCATTAGTTAATTGGTTAAAAGCATTATCTCCACATATAAAGGTAAATCTTTTTTTTTTTTTTTGGCTTCAAATGTATCTTAATACTTTCCAAATTGAAGGTATCAGGAACAAATCATAGTGTACCAATAAAAACGCACAGCATAGCTATCTAAGATAGGCAAGACAAAGAGTTACTGTCAGATCTTCACCATACAGCAACCCTGTTCCCAAGATTGTACTAGGACTATCAAGAAAAGCTGTGAAGAGCAACATCAGAGACACAAAGTGTTGTCCTTACCCAAGAAAATGATGGAGGCAAGATAACACAAGATTCTTTTAAGATATACTAAAATGAAAACCTCTAAGTTAAAATGTCTTCCTTAGGACATGAAGGGGTCATATATGAGATATAACAGAACCATAGGTATGCTGTAACCTCTGTGGACATTTGTCTGAATTCTTCCCTGGGAGTGAATAGAGGAATGGGGCTAGGTCATTGAGGATGTTTATGTTTTGTGGGATATATGGCAGTGTCACCAGGGTTGAGGGGATTAAAGATGAGAAAATAATTAAAACATGAGAGAGAANAGAGAGAGAGAGAGAGAGAGAGAGAGAGAGAGAGGATAATCAAGATTAATGGAACTCGGGGTCCATTTTCCCGTGGTTCTACTGGCTATCAACAATCCATATACTTCAGGAATGCACCAGACAGACTATACCACAGACTTTGACCGTTAAATACCACCCCTCCCTTGCCCCTCTGCCTTCTGGCATACTCCCTAGAATAGTACAAGCAGGGAAGACCTATCTATTGGAAAGAACCCTTAACACTTTTCCAGAGTAGAATTCTGGCTAGTCCAAAAAGGGCCCTTCTTTTAAGGGGTGCGGGAAAATAGACAATGCAACTTTATCTGGATGGTTGAATGCAGGAGGAGTTCTACCAATTGCTGCAATTTCTTCCATTGTTGCAGCTTGGCCGAAATGTTCAGTTGTTGGTGGGGTCATCCAAGGGTTCCATCTGGCATCATAGTGGCAGGTCCTGGAGTACCAAGTGGCACAGGAGCAGGGGGCATGGTGCCTCTATTGTTTATGCTCATAACACCTCCCATACTCATTTGGCCCATCCATATCTCTTGTTCTCTTCCATCAGGGAAGGTTCTCTTGAATCCTTCTTGCTTTGGGCACATCACTCCCTCTTGTCCCCACATCTCTTCCTCACGGCAGCATCTGCATTCCTCTTGCTGCCTGAGTTCTGTTTTCATTTCTTTTTCTTCTTTTTTTTTTCTTCAATTTTTTTATTATATATCTTCTTCATTTGAAATAAATGCTATCCTGAAAGTCCCCTATACACTTCCCCGCTCTGCTCCGCAGCCCACCCACTCCCAGTTCTTGGCTCTGGCATTCTCCTGTACTGGGGCATATAAAGTTTGCAAGACCAAGGGGCCTCTCTTGCTGACTAGGTCATCTTCTGCTACATATGCATCTAGAGACATGAGCTCTGGGGGTACTGGTTAGTTCATATTGTTGTTCCACTTATAGCGTTGCAGACCCCTTTAGCTTCTTGGGTACTTTCTCTATCTTCTCTATTGGGGGCCCTGTGTTCTATCCAATAGATGACTGTGAGCATCCACTTCTGTATTTGTCAGGCACTAGCATAGCCTCACAGGAGACAACTATATCAGGTTCCTGTCATCAAAATCTTGCTGGCATATGCAATAGTGTGTGCATTTGGTGGCTGATTATGGGATGAATCCTGGGTTGGGGTAATCACTGGATGATCCATCCTTTAGACTTAGCTCCAAACTTTGTCTCTGTAACTTCTTCCATGGGTATTTTGTTCCCTATTCTAAGGAGGAATGAAGTAATCACAGGTTGGTCTTCCTTTTTCTCGATTTTCTTGTGTTTTGCAAATTGTATCTTGGGTATTCTAAGTTTCTGGGTTAATAACAGCAATGGCTTGTGCTGTAAGATCAAGAATCAACAAATGGGATCTCATAAAATTGCAAAGCTCCTGTAAGGCAAAGATACTGTCAATAAGACAAAAAGGCCACCAACAGATTGGGAAAGGATTTTTACCAATCCTAAATCTGATAGAGGACTAATATCCAATATATACAAAGAGCTCAAGAAGCTGAACTCCAGAAATTCAAATAACCCCATTCAAAATGAGGTACAAAACTAAAGAAAAAATTATCAACTGAGGAATACCAAAGGGCTGAGAAGCACTTGAAAAAATGTTTGACACTCTTAATCATCAAGGAAATGCAAATCAAAACAATCCTAAGATTCCACCTCACTCAAGTCAGAATGGCTAAGATAAAAAATTCAGGTGACAGTAGATGCTGGTGAGGATGTGGAGAAAGAGGACACTTCTCCATTGTTGGTGGGATTGCAAGCTTGTACAACCACTCTGGAAATCAGTTTGGATGTTCCTCAGAAAATTGGACTTAGTACTACTGTAAGATCCAGCAATACCTCTCTTGGGCATATACCCAGAAGATGTTCCAAATGGTAATAAGGACACATGCTCCACTATGTTCATAGCAGCCTTATTTATAATAGCTAGAAGCTGGAAAGAACCCAGATGTCCCTCAACAGAGGAGTGGATACAGAAAATGTGGTACATTTACACAATGGAGTACGACTCAGCTATTAAAAACAATGAATTTATGAAATTCTTAGGCAAATGGATGTGTCTGGAGGATATCATCCTGAGTGAGGTAACCCAATCACAAAAGAAGTCACTTGATATGCACTCACAGCTTTCGTTTCTGAACCTCTTGGTTATGCAGCTCCTCCATTCTCTGAAGATCTTCTTGAAGTCTCATCAAATCCTGCCTCATTAGCATAACCTGATGCTCTTGGTGTGCTGCCTCCATCTCCATCTCCAGCTTCTTAGGAGCCTCCTTGATGTTCTGGTCCACTTGATCCTGCTGTAGCTTCTCCATCTCAATGAGTGCCTTCCAGTGCATGACATCCTCATACTCAAAGGACCCAGGTTGTGCAAATCTGGGTGGTTGTTTTCTCTCCTTGTGAAATTGCTGGGTTTTTATAACCAGCTTCTCAGGAAGTCCCTCTTCATGATCTAACTGGTCCATGGGCTCCACAGTCACAGGCTGAGGAAATGTGGTCAGCAAGAGCAGCTGACTTCCCTGAGAACTCAACAGTGCCTTTCCCTGAAGGCCTTCCTCAGTCATCCACAATGACTACAGCCCTGTCCACCTGGCCAAACACAGAAAATGCTTCTTCCAGCAGTTTTTTGGACACGTACTGAGGAAGGTTGTGGACAGTAAGGGATCCACTGTAACAGGCAAAATGCACTGGCAGCTGCCTCCCAGGGAGGGGCATATTGTCCAGCTCCACTTTGGCAATTTCTGCTAGGGTTAGTTTCCAAGTGAATAAAGCCAAAGCCTTTATCCTTATGACTGAAAACTTCACCTGCTTTTCTGTATTTTTCAAAAGGTTTCCTCATGTGATATCAGGCGGAAGATTGCCCACAAAGAGACAGCTATGCTGTGTAAAGGTCTTTTCTCCTGGATTCCTAAAATTCTTCAGGTCAATAGTCAAGCCTTCATTCTGGCTGCTGGCCTGCTGGCCATTTGCAGGTTTTGGCGGGGGTGGCTGTTGCTGCTGATGCTGCTGGTGCTGCTGGTGCTGCTGTTGCTGCTGTTGCTGCTGGTGCTGCTGGTGCTGCTGGTGCTGGTGCTGGTGCTGGTGCTGCTGGTGCTGGTGCTGCTGGTGCTGGTGCTGCTGGTGCTGCTNGTGGTGCTGGTGCTGCTGGTGCTGGTGCTGCTGGTGCTGGTGCTGGTGCTGGTGCTGCTGCTGCTGGTGCTGCTGGTGCTGCTGGTGCTGCTGGTGCTGCTGGTGCTGATGGTGCTGCTGGTGCTGATGGTGCGGCTGGTGGTGATGCTGATGATGCTTCCTTGGAGTATGATTCTGCTTCTCTAAGTTAAAGGTTTTATTGCTCTGCATTTTTGCACCCTTGACTTGGATTTGAACACAGCAAAGTTTCTGCCTCCCAGTAGAGATTCCTTAAGTAATTGATGGTAGATTTGAGACGTGTGTGGAAGGGACATTTCAGTTGAAATGTGTGCCAAAAAAGAACAGTATAAGTCTTGCTTAGGATGAATTGAAAAGCAATGTTTCAAAGCATACTACCAGGAGAACTGCTTTTACAATGACCACAAAACAAAACTCAAGATCCTGGTGTGCTTCGGGACAGAAGATAAGATGTGAGTAGGATTCCTATGCAAAAACAAGGAGTAGGAAAGTAAGTATAAGATGATGTTGAGCCGGGCTTGGTGGCGCACGCCTTTAATCCCAGCACTCGGGAGGCAGAGGCAGGTAGATTTCTGAGTTCAAGGCCAGCCTGGTCTACAGAGTAAGTTCCAGGACAGCCAGGGTTATATGGAGAAACCCTGTCTCAAAAAACAACAACAACAAAAAAATGATGTTGAATGAAGTTCAGTGCTAAATACTGTCGAATCATTGTAAGCCTATTGGACATCTATCAAAGCTTTTCAGTGAAACAAATCCAACTAAATCTACTTAATAGCAAAGCTTTTCATGGCAAAGGGAACTGAATACTAAGTAAAGGATTGAATTTGTTCAAAAGAACTAGGAAACCGTAAAGAATATTTTACTTGAGAGGATGGTAGTTTACATTATGAAGGTGACAATATAGAAAATGTGGATTACTTTTGGAGGCAGTTGAAAGTTAGCATTAACTAGATATTTTACAGCAAGCTAACACTGCTTCCAAAAGCTCCCTATACTCCTGTACTCCTTATACTCCTGCACCTCCAGCTCTGCACTCCATATTCCAATACCTAACAACCCTGGCACCCACTGTCCTGTATCCTCATGCTATTTACCCACTTACTTTTGTTCCTCTATAATTTTTCATCTTCATAGTTATATGTCCTTTGATCCTATACTACCATAGCATTGTACCTCCATAAATCTGCATCTGCATGCCTTTACTCCTCATGTTTTAACCCTCCACACTCCATTTTCACATTTTTGCATCCCCTTGACCTGTACCTTCAATGCTCCTGTACCTCTGTGTTCCTGCATCCTTTTGGAGTAAGTCTAATGCTTCTTTTAAGCTTAAAGTAAATTTTACACCAAAATGAAGACCTCCTACCAACATGAAATCAGTCTTTCACAATGCCAGACCTACATATGTATAGATATGCGTTCTTCAAATCTGTGTTTTCCAATCCTAAATACAAATAACAGCCCTCTGGGTAACAGCTTTATTTCCTGCTTTCCTCTCTGTACAGCCTATTTAGGAGTAGGGACAGATCAACAATAACTGGAGAGAGCTTGCACTCCTGCTGGGCTTTCAGACTAGGAACCAGCACACTAACATTTTGAATTGCCCTCTTCACTGGGCTGAAAGCTCATTGAAAGAAAGCTCACAGTTTAGATCCTGAGAGTGAAGCTGAAGTAGAAGAGACATAAATACACACTGAACAATTTAAATAAAATATGCAAACCCAATTACTTTTAGCCAACTGGGGCTGTTTTTGCTATGAAGATTAGTGGGTATAATTCAGGAAGATTAATGAGGAGCTTAGAAATCTTCAGTATGATGGAAACACATTTAAAACCATATTGAAAGTAAAGTAATGAAAAGGGTTATGACTGGTGCCAACCAGAGATTATTGTTAATGAAAATACACCTGATTGGGGGTTTGTTCAAGGATTGTTGTTTTGTTTTTTGTTTCTTTGTCCTATTTTGTTTTTTTCCTGACCTATAAAAATGAGCTATGGGCTGGAGAGATGGCTCAGCAGTTAAGAGCACTAACTGCTCTTTTTGAGGTCCTGAGTTCAATTCCCAGCAACCACATGGTGGCTCACAACCATCTGTAATGGGGTCTAATGTCCTCTTCTGATGCACCCGAAGAGAGCAATGGTGTATTCATATACATAGAATAAATAAATAAATCTTTTAAAAAATGAGCTATTTTGACAACTTTGTTTCTTTATCTTTATCTTTTAATAACTGTCTCTGCTTTGAACTAACTGGCTAATTGACTGCTTTGGCCCAAACAGCACTGTCTAAGACAAAAAAGATTATTGCTAGGTATGTGAGATTGAAGATATAAATCTAATCTCCTTTACTCATGTCTGCTTGGTCTAGTTAACAAGCATAGCAGTATTATATGGCTGTCTTCAGAATGGCAATGCAGGTTATCTGTTCCCACCATTCAAGGAAATGCCCTCTGCTTCTCTACAAGCCAGCTCTAGCTCAGACTTCAGTGTGGAGCAGAGACTGAAGGAAAGGCCATCTAGAGACTGCTTTACCTGGTTATCCATCCCATATACAATCGCCAAACCCAGACACTATTGTGGATGCCAAGAAGTGCATGCTGACAAGAATCTGGTATAGATGTCTCCTGAGAGACTAACAAATACAGATGTAGTTGATCACAGCCAGCCATTGGACTGAGCATGGGGTCCACAATGGAGGAGTTAAGAAAGGACTGGAGGAGCTGAAGGGGTTTGCAGCCCCATAGCAAGAACAACAACCAAAACACCCCCCTCCCAGGGACTAAACCACCAACCCCAAAAATATGGATGCAGAGACCAATGACTCCAGTTGCATTCAGTTTCAGTGGATGGCCTTGTAGGGCATTAATGGGAGGAAAGGCCCTTGATTCTATGAAGGCTCTATGACCTCAGTATAGGGGAATGCCCAGTTAGGGTGGGTGAGTGAGTGGAGGAACACCCTAATAGAAACAGGAGGAGGGGAGATGGTATAGGGGATTTCTGGAGGGGAAATCAAGATAGGGGATAATATTTGAAATGTAAATAAGGAAAAAAGTAATAAAAAAGAACTAGTGTGTTCTTTTTCTTCATACTCCTCTCTTTTATTAAGATGTGCAATCCCTCATCATAAATATTTGTACAAAAGATCATTTTCCCTGTCATAGAAAAAACACTTGGAATCTGTTTGACATAAAATGTGAACTGTGTATCTGTTCTGCACCGAAGTTTCTTAAATTTTGTGGTATGAATTCTTTCTGGGACAGCTTTCACAAAATAACAGTTTTGAGATAACATATGCTTATAGAAAATTTGGGGAATGTATTCAGGCATGGAGAAACCTTGGATTATACTGAATAATCTAGGCTCAACTTTACTTAGTTAAGGAGTTCTTAAAGTAGTTGATCTTTAAAATACTGTTTTCTATTGTTTAAACCTGAATTTGTCAAGAAAGCAAAACTGCAAGCATTAATATAGCTCCCCCTGAAGTGACTCATAAAATAATTTAAAAGGTAATGTGCCCTATCTTGTTTTGAAGTCTATATATTTGTATGAAAATTACAGATAACTCTATACACTCATCCTTACTATTTACATAGCAGAAAAATTTACAATATACACACACACACATAAACATACATATAGACATGCACACACACGATTTTAAAGAAATCTATTCTCTGTTGTTGTTGCTCAAGTATACATATTACAGATAATACAGTTGGCTTTTAAATAAAATATCTCAAAATTTCTACATTCAATTGCTTTTTATTATTATTAATTTAATTTTTCGCTTTACATTCTGATCAAGCCATCCCCTCTGCTTCTCTCATTACCACCCTTAAAATTTGTCTCCTCATTACCCCCTTCTATGCCCCAGAGAAGGATAAGACCCTTGCAGTACTGTTCCATACTGAGACATCAAAGTAGTATTAAGTGCATCCTCTCCCACTGAGGCTCAACCAGACCTGTTAGGGGAAGGAGATCCAATGGCAGACAAGTCAGAGAAAACCTTTGTTCCAATTGTTAGGGGATGTACATAAAAACCAAGCAGCACATATGATACATATGTGAGGGGAGACTAGGTCCAGCCACTGTCTGATATTTTGTTGGTTGTTCAATCTCTTTGAGCCCAGACTCTAGTGTTCTTGTGGTGATCTTGACTCCTTTGTTTCTCTCAGTTCAATTCTGACTTTTCTAAAAGACTACCAGGTAACCTGTGGGTCTCTGTGTCTGTTTCTATTGACTACTGGATGAAGCCTATCAGGATACAGTTATACTAGGCTCCTGCTTCTAAGCATAGCAGATAATAATTAATACAGTGAGACATTGGCTCTCTTACATGAGTTCTGTCTTAAGTTGAGCCAGTCATTGGTTGGATATCCCCTCAATTTTTTCCCTTTGCATCTTATAGGCACAACAACTTTTGTGTTACAGGTTTCATGGATAGGTTGATGTCCCCCTCCCTCCAAGTCCCTCCTGGCTGCAGGAGATTTACATTTCAGTCTCCATGTACCCTACTGGTAGGAGTCTCAGCTAGAGTCATTCCAAAAGACTACCCGGTACCTGCCCTATCAGAGGTCTCCAACTACTCCCAGAGATGCCCCCCATTGATTGCCTTTCTGACTCCTAATCCTCTAGCACTATTCGTGTTATCATACCTGTTTTGCATCCCTGGTCTCCTCCTGATCTCCTCTCCCACCCAGTTCTCTCTCTATATTACCTCTAATGTTTATTTTATTTCCCTTTTGGAGTGAGATCTATGTCTCCTACAAGGGCCCTTCTTATTACTTAGTTTTTTGGGTGTGTGTGTGTCTGTGGCTTGTAAAATAGTTATCCTGTATACTATGTCCACTTATAAGTGTATATACACCATGCATTTTTAGAGGAAGGGGTTGGGTTATCTCACTCAGGATGATATTCTCAAGTTCCATCAAGTTCTTGCAAATTTCATGATGTCCTTGCTTTTAATAGATGAATAGTATTTTATTGTATAAATGAACTACATTTTCTTAATCCATTCTTCAGTTGAGAGGCATCTAGGTTGTTTCCAGTTTCTGGCAATTATGAATAAAGCTGCTATAAACATATTTGAGCAAGTGTCCTTGTGTTATAGTGGGGCATCTCTTGAGTATATGTCCAGGAGAGGTGGGTCTTGAGGTAAAACTATTCCCAATTTTCTCAGAAACTGCTAAGTTGATTTTAAAAGTGGCTGTATTAGTTTGCACTCCTACCAACAATGGTAGAGTGTTCCTCTTGCTCCATATCCTTGTCAGCATGTGCTGTCACCTGAGTTTTTGATCTTAGCCACTCTGACAGGATTAAGATGGAATCACAGAGTCATTTCGATTTGAATTTCCCTGCTGACTAAGGACATTGAACATTACTTTAAGTGTGTCTCAGTTACGACATTAGACTATTCTGTTGAAAATTCTGTTTAGTTCTATATCCCATTTTTAATAGGATTATTTGGCTTATTAGTGTATAATTTCTTGACTTATTTACATATTTTGGATACTAGACCCTATCAGATCTAGGGGTGATGAAGATCTTTTCCCATTCTGTAGGCTACAATTTTGTCCTTATCATTGCAAAATCTTTTCAGTTTCATGAGGTTCCATTTATTTATTGTTAACTTTAGTGCCTGAGCTATTGGTATTCTGTTCAGGAATTTTTCTTCTGTGCCAATAAACTCAAAAGAGAGTTCCTCACTTTCTTTTCTATTTGATTTAGTGTGGCAAGTTTTATGTTGAGGTCTTTGATCCACTTGATACTGAATTTTGTGCAGGTTGATAGATATGTGTCTATTTGCATTCTTCTAATTGCAGACATCCCTTTAGACGAGCATCATTTATTGAAGATATTTTGGATTTACAATTGTATGGTTTTGGATTCTTTGTTAAAAAAATCAAGTGTCTAGATATGTGGAATTTATTTCTGTGTCTTTCATTCTATTCCACTGATCAATCTGTCTTTATGCCAATTCCATACATTATTTTCTTTTTCCTTTTTGTTTTCTTTTTCTTACCATTGCTCTGTAGTACAGATTTATATTAGGGATTATGATATCTCCAGATGTTTTTTTTATTGTATGTTATTTATTTATTGTACTTATTATATTCGCTATCCTTGGTGGTTTTTTTATGAATTTAATAATTGCACTTTCAAGATCTGTAAAGAATTGTATTCAAATTTTAATGGAAATTGAATTGACTCCAGTCTCCATCTGCACCCCAAGGCTAAGGCTGTCCCACAACCTTCTGATAGAAACCTTGCTAGGAGAGAGATGGTCTTCCAGGAGTTCTCACACTCCTAAGCTCATAGGTGAGATTACCAATTTTGCTCCAATAATTATAAAAAGTAGGACACACAAGGAGTGCTAACACACCTAAGATCAAAGGCTCACAGGCCCAAGGAAGGACAAGCTCCAGTCAGAGACAGAAAGACCCATTAACACCAGAGATAACCAGATTGTGAGAGGCAAGCAGAAGAACCTTACTAACAGAAACGAAGTTTACTTGACATCATTGGACCCTAGTTATCCCACCACAGCAAGCCTGGGATATCCCTACAAACTGGAAAAGCAAGATTCAGATTGAAAATCATAATGCATGATGATGATAAAGGACTTTAAGAAAGACATAAATAACTCCTTTAAAGATATACAGGAGAACACAGGTAAACAGGTAGAAATCCTTAAAAAGGAAACACAAAAATCCCTTAAATAATTACAGGAAAATACAACCAAACAGGTGAAGGAATTGAACAAAACTATTCAGGATCTAAAAATGGAAAAAGAAACAATAAAGAAATCATAAAGGGAGATAACTCTCGAGATAGAAAACCCAGGGAAGAGATCAGGGGTCATAGATGAAAACACCACCAACAGAATACAAGAGATAGAAGAGAGAATCTCAGGTGAAGAAGGCATCATAGAAATCATTGAAAAAACAGACAAAGAAAATGCAAAGTGCAAAAAGCTTCTAACCCAAAACATCTAGGAAATCCAGGACACAGTGAGAAGACCAAACCTAATGATAAAAGGTACAAAATAGAGCAAAGATTCCCAACTTAAAGGGCAGTAAATATCTTCAACAAAATTATAGAAGAAAACCCCCCTAACCTAAAGAAAGAGATGCCCATGAACATACAAGAAGCATACAGAACTCCAAATAGATAGGACCAGAAAAGAAATTCCTTCTCTTACATAATAATCAAAAGTCCAAATGCACAAAACAAAGAAAGATATTCAAAGCAGTAAGGGAAAAATTCAGGTAGCATATAAAGACAGAACTATCAGAATTACACCAGACTTCTCACTGGAGACTATAAAAGCCAGAAGATCCAGGGCATATGTCATACAGACCGTAAGAGAACACAAATGTCAGCCCAGGCTACTCTACCCAGCAAAACTTTCAATTTCTATAGATGCAGAACCCAAGGTATTCCATGACAAGAATAAATTTACAAAATATCTTTCCACAAATCCAGCCCTACAAAGTATAATAGATGGAAAACTCAAACAAAAGAAGGGAAACTATACCCTAGAAAAAGCAAGATAATAATCTTTTAAAAAACCAAAAAGAAGATAGCCAATAAACATAATTCTGCCTCTAACAACAAAAATACTAGGAAACAACAATCATTATCCAATAATATCTCTTAATATCAATGGACTCAATTCCCCAATTAAAAGACATAGACTAACAGATGGAATACGTAAACAGGATCCAATATTTTGCTGCATATAGGAAATATGTGACAAAGACAGACACTACTTCAGAGTAAAAGGCTGGATAACAATTTCCAAGAGAATGGTCCCAACAAACAAGCTGAAATACCCATTCTAATATCATATAAAATCAACCTTTTACAAAATATTATCAAAAAAGAAAAGGAAGGACACTTAAATACTCATCGAAGGAAAAATCTACCAAGATGAACTTTCAATTCTGAACATCTATGCTCCAAATGCAAGGGCACTCACATTCATAAAAGAAACTTTACTAAAACTCAAAGTACACATTGCATCTCATACAATAAGAGGGGGAGACTTCAACTCCCCACTCTCATCAAAGAACAGATCATGGACACAGAAACAAAACAGAGACTCGGTGAAACTTACAGAGGTTATGAACCAAATGAATTTAACAAATATCTATAGAATATTTCATCCTAATACTAAATATACCTTCTTCTCAGCACCTCGTGATACCTTCACCAAAAGTGATCATATATTCTGTCACAAAACAGGCCTGAACAGATACCAGAAGATTGAAATTATCCCATGCATCACATCAGATCACATGGACTAAGACTGGTTTCAACAAAAACAATAACAAAGAAAGCCCACATACACATGGAAGCTGAACAGTGCTCTACTCGTTGATATCTTAGTCAAGGAACAAATAAAGACATTAAAGACATTTTATAATTCAATGAAAATGAAAGCACAACATATCCAAACTTATGAGACACAATGAAAGCATTCCAAAGAGAAAAACTCATGGCTCTGAGCGCCTCCAAAAAGAAACTGGAGAGAGTGTACACTAGCAGCTTGACAGCACATCTGAAAGCTCTAGAACAAAAAGGAAGGAAATATACCCAAGACAAGTAGATGGCAGTAAATAATCAAACTCAGGGCTGAAATCAACCAAGAAGAAATAAAAGCACTATACAAAGGATCAATGAACCAGGACTGGTTCTTTGAGAAAATCAACAAGATAGATAAATCCTTCACCAGACTATCCAGAGGGCACAGAGATAGTATCCATATTCACAAAATCAAATCATAATAAGACAAAAGAAAAACAAAACAACAGAAATTGGGGAAATCTAAATAAATCATCAAATCCTACTACAAATCCTATACTCAACAAAACTGGGAAAATCTGGATGAAATGGTGATTTTTCTAGACAGTTACTAGGTTCCAAAAATAAGTCAGGAACAGACAAACCATTTAAACAGTCCCATAACCCCTATAGAAATAGAAGCAGGCATTAATGGTCTCCCAGCCATCAAAAGGCCAGAACCAGATGGTTTTGGTGCAAAACTCTGTCACACCTTCAAAAATACCTAATACTAATACTTTTAAAACTATTACATAGAATAGAAGTAGAAATAACACTATACAATTTATTCTATGAAGCCACAATTATGCTTATACCTAAACAACACAAAGACCAAACAAAGACCAATTTCCCTCATGAATATCAATGCAAAATTACTCAATAAAATTCTTGCAAAGTGAATCCAAGAACATATAAAAATTATCCATCATGATCAAGTAGGCTTCAGCCCAGGGATGCAGGGATGGTTCATTATACAGAAATCCATCAATGTAATCCACTGTATACACAAGCCCAAAGGGGAAAAAAATCCCAAATAATCTTTTCATTAGATGTTGAGAAAGCATTTGACAAAACTCAACACCCTTTCATGATGAAAGTCTTGGAAATATCAGGAATGAAAGGCCCATACCTAAACATACTAAAAGCAATATGCAGCAAACCAGTAGCCAACATCAAACTGTATGAAGAGAAGTTGAAGCAGTCCCACTAAAATCAGGGACTAGACAAGGCTGCCCCTTCTTTCCTTTCGTTACCTGTTAAATATACTAGTTGAATTTCTAGTCAGAACAATTAGACAACAAAAGGAGGTCAAAGGGATACAACTTGAAATGGAGAAGTCAAAATATCACTATTTCCAGATGATATGATAGTATACTTAATTTGACCCCAGAAATTACACCAGAGAACTCCTAAAGCTGATAAACAACTTCAGCAAAGTAGGTGGATATAAAATAAACTCAAACAAATCAGTGGCCTTCCTCTACACAAAGGATTAAACAGGCTGAGAAAGAAATTAGGGAAACAACACCTTTCACAATACTCACAAATAATATTATATACCTTGGTGTGACTCTAACCAAGGAAGGGAAGGATCTGTATGACAAGAACATCAAATCTCTGAAGAAAGAAATCAAAGAAGACCTCAGAAGATGGAATGATCACCCATGCTCGTGGATTGACAGGATTAATAATATAATGGCTATCTTGCTAAAAAGTAATCTATAAAGTCAATGCCATCCCCATCAAAATTCCAACCCAATTTTTCAGAAATTTTAGATAATACATTTAAGGTAACACAAAGAATAAAACAATGCAGGAAGTTACATATTTCTACAGAAAAAAAAATACAAAGAGGAGATTAAGTTAGTTATATGGGTTATAAAGTCAATTAAAAACTTTTGACTACAAAAGGTACAGATTTGTGGAGATCAATTGCAATCACTTAACTATTTTCAAAAAAATAGTGGGAGATATTAACTGGCTGAGGACTATAATTGAATTAAGTATGAGTTAAGTAATTTGTTTCAAACATGACAAGGAGATTCAAATTTGAACAGCACAAAATGTTTAAGAGCTGAAGCAGAAAAAAAGAGTTATTTCTCTGTAGAACAAAGACTGCAAGATGCGTAAGTTGATAGAATTGAATCTATACTTTCTTGTATTTTGGTCATTTTGCCTTCTACTTATTCTCCTACTGGGCTCAATATGGAAAGAGAAGATGGTATAATGGAGTACAGAGTAGATTTTCTTAGCTCATAAACAAAGTGAAAATTAAAGACATATATAGAAAAGATTTCTGAGTTAATTATAAGAGGTAGGAAAAGATTATGTCAATTGTCAGGAACAGATGTAGCTGAAATTGGAGTACCTCTTACATATACTGAGATTGTCTATATGGTTGATCAATGAAAATTGGCAAAGAGTATGTAGTAAATATTTGGGTGAAATTAATAAAAAAAATTCTGAAAAGCAAACACATACAATTTATAAAAAAAAAGAACTAAGTGAATACTTTCATATATTGTAAAGAGAACACCAATTCCAGAGGCACCAGCATTCTATATGGATGCAAATAAGATGGTGATGGCAGGTTATAAATCAGAGAAAATAAACAATGTACATATACCTCAGTTTACAAGTCAGAATTATATGCAATCTTTATGGTGTTATCAGATTATGTTGAATCTTTTAACATAATCACTGATTCTTTATATGCAGAAAGAGTTTGTTTGGCTATATAGACAACTGAATTTGTACCTGAGAACTTAAAATTAACCATATTATTTATATAATTTCAACAGGTCATCAGATTTAGAAATCATCCATTACATATTACTGATTTGGTCTCATACAATTTTGCCAGGTCAATTAGTGCAAGATAATGGTGAGATTGACCAATTACTAATAGAAATTGTGTTAGAAGTCTCAAAATTCCATTAAAAAATCATATTAATGGGAGAAATTTAAAGAAAAAATTTCCATCATTGACAACAAGACTTAAGAAATAATCAAAAATGTTCTATGTGTTCTCTGCGTAACCAAATTTCATTACCTACTGGTAAAAACCCCACAAGTACTCCTGTACCAAAAGAAATGACACCTGAAAGATGGATGTTTTCCATTTTGCAGAGTTTGGAGAACAAAGGTCTATCTACCATACCATCAACATGTACTCAGAGTTTCAGTGGGCAACTTCTTTAAGTTCTGAAAAGGCTTGATGAGTTTCAGTTTTAGTTTTTGGATTAGCTTTCCCCATGCCCGACCCTGGTCTACAAACAGCAATTGTTTGGTTCAATTCAGCATGAAGTAGTTATAAGAAAACCACCTTAGTTGTGATGGATGGTTTTGGTTGTCTGAAAGGTTATGGTTGTTATCATCTTGGGTGCTAGGTGTAAATTACGGTACATTTATATAAATTTAAGCTTGCTTTGTTTTTACTGAATACTGATAGAAAATTTAAGGTTGTTTCATTTGAATTATTGCATAATGGTAGGAATTTAAGGTTCTTTTCTTTGACTATATTGTACATAAGCTGTTTATTTAAAATATGATGAAAAGTTTTATTTTTATGGTTCTTGTAATTATTTTTATTGATGTACATTGTTAATGTTAGGAAAAAAGACTATTTTTAAAGAAAAGGAGAGACACATAGTGGAAATTTCTCTTTTTCTCCTTGTCTCCTGCATGTGATGCAGACTCATATGATGTTTTGCTGAGACAAGAACTGTGAGGTGACACATGATGTTTGTACAGAATATAAGTAAGACAAAATGGACTCTGAAGGGGAGTTTAAATAGCAAGCAGTGAAACTCTTCATTGGTCTTGTAACTTTGATGATCTTTACTTCATTGAGAATTCTTACCATTCTAGCTGGTCCTGGTCACTCCTGCTTACTCATACCTATTTGTCAGAAGCCTAGCAGTTTCTGCTGGATCATACTGTAGATGTTGGTTGGTGGTTGGTGACACTTTTGAACCAAACTATTGGTAGCCTGACAAACAAGATATTGGAATTGCCTCAAACTACTAATTCTAAACAGGTCCATATCCTCTTGTTCTATGAACCATCTTTTTTCACCTACCTTTGGATGGTGGGCTATAAAGGGGGTCAAAGAAATTAAAAACTCTTATAAGGTAAGTTTTGAAAAAAATCTAAGCCTGCTCTAGCTAGATGTTCAAGTATTATGTTGAGAAGACAGAAAGAAGGCAGTCTTGTTTTTTTCTCTAATTTTAGTGGAATATTTTTATGTTTCTATTCATTTAATTTGATATTAGCTATTGGCTTGCTGTATATTGCTTTTATTATGTTTAGGTATGCACCTTACATCCCTGATATCCCATGACTTTTACCGTGAAGTGGTGTTAGAATGTTTCAAAGGCTTTTTTTGGCATTTAATAAGATGATGATACTATTTTTTACTTTCAGTTTGTTTATATGGTATTTTGCTTCCATGGATTTTCATATATTGAGCCATCCTTAGGTTGGAGCCTCCTTGATCATAGGGGAAATCTTCAAGATGTCTCAGGGACCTTAGACTGGGGGGACTTCCAGGAGTCAATGCTGGTGTCCTTTGCTGAGATGTCTAACATTTGAGACAACAACCTGAAGAGGCTACCTCCAATTGTCAGGCAGGACTCCCAATGGAGAGATAAGGACACAAACTCACCAACAAAAGTTTCAACTTAAAAATTTTCCTAAAAGAAATTCATGAACAAAGATGTAGCATAGACTGAAGTAATGGCCAACCAATAACCAATAACTGGCCCAACTTGAAACCCATCCCATGGCAAGCACCAATCACTGACATTATTAACGTTATTCTGTTATGTTTGCAGAAAGGACCCTAGAATAATCGAGGGCTGTGGGTGTGGGGAAAAGAGGGGAGTGGGAGAGAACCTGTGCCCTGCCAAAGTTCCTGGGCTCTGGGTGGGTGTCTGGTTGTGGAAAGCCACGGAATCCCAGCTCGGCAAGTGGTGGACAAGGGATAGCTCCAGGTACCTGGTTCCCAGCCTCTAGCATACCAGGCTGGATACCATGGAGGAGCTGAAACAGAATGAGGGCCCCCAGGGTCTCATCAGCCCGGGGCCAAAGGGAGGAGAGGACAGGGTGACATGGGGGAGGGGGGGCTCTTGATGGTTTTCATGTGGGCGAGAGTCCTTGGTCCTGTCCGTGGCTGGAGCACAGGATGGCCTTCTGGATGGAGGTTAGACATGGCTCATTAGGAGAAAACCTATCCTATGGTTCAAGCACAGCGGGCCTTGATGAGCAGAAACAGTCAAAGGTTTTAGTGCTTTATTGTAGAAAGGCAGGGAAAAGGAGAGAAGGTAGAAAGAGAGAGGCTGGCCATGGCCATGTGGAGAGAGGGGGAAAGGAGAGAGAGAGAGAGAGAGAGAGAGAGAGAGAGAGAGAGAGAGAGAGGCTTCTAGAGAGTAAGAAAGGTGAAAGCTTAAAAAGAGCAAAGAGGGAGCCAAGCCGCCCCTCTTATAATGGTCTGAGTTATCTTGCTGTTACCAGGTAACTGTGGGGAGGAGCATACCTGGCTATAGTCAAGTAACTGTGGGGTTGGAGTCTAGCCAGAATGCCAGAAGTTTTGGACATTATCTGCATAACTTATAGTCATAAAATTATGGAGTTGGGGGCTCTGTGGTGTCAGCCAGCTGGCTCTGGGAATGTGGCTCGCTTTTCTGTCCCTGTAGAGTTCTCTACTGGGTCACCAGAGCCAGCCCATTCAACCAAAATAGGTTGCCTATCACAGTCCCACAGAATAACTGTCCTCTGAGAGGCTCTACCCTACACCTGACTGAAACTGATGCAGATGTCCACAGCTATAAATTGGATGGAAGTTTGGGACTCTCATGGAAGAATCAGAGAAGTATTGGAGGCACTAATGGGGATGAGAACCCCACAGAATGCCCAACAATATCAAGTAACCTGGACCTCTGGGAGCTCTCAGAAATGGTGACACTAACAAAAGAACACACAAAGCTGAATAAGTCCTCAGCACATATGCAAATGTGCAGCTCAGTCTCCATCTGGTGCCCCAACAACTGGAGTGGAGGCTCTTCCTATAGGTATAGCTTGACTGTTTCCCCAACAAGGCTGAGCGCTGTCTGGCCTCAGTGTAAGAGGATGTGACTAATCTGGAAGGGACTTGATTCATCATGGTGGGGGGATACTCAGGGAGCTCCATCCTGTCAGAGGAGAAGGGGAGTGGTTAAGGGTAGGTTCTCATAGAGGGGTGACCAGAAGGGACAGCACTTGAGATGTAGATAGATAGATAGATAGATAGATAGATAGATAGATAGATAGATAGATAGATAGATACATAGATAGATACATAGATAGATACATAGATACATAGATAGATAGATTAATTAATTAATTTTTAAAAAGCATAGAAAACATCTTATCATGGAAGCTGTAGTGTGGGGCAAGTGAACAATGCACCAGACATAAGAACTGGTAAGGTTAAGCAGGGCCAAACTCTGGGTTTGAATTGAGAGTGGCAAGTGCCAAGCTCTACTTTCTCTGGAACACATAACCATGATTTGCCACTTAGAGGCTCATAACAATCAGTCACTTAGTGATAACAAAAAAGACCTTCCCCATGCAGATAGAGCATCCCTAACATGTCAGACTGAGCCAATGGAAAGTATCTATCCCTAGATTCCAGCCTACTCTCAAAATGTTTATAAAGTCCCTATCCACATGGAATAAAGTGCAGGAGTTAATTCATCAAGTCTAGTCAGAGAGTGGCTGTTTTACTAAGCTATAATACTCTAGGAAAGAGTTTTCTCCCAAAGCATTTATTGCTGGACCTTCTATCCATCTGCTAAGCAAGCCCGTCTTGTGCCCTTGCTATTGCTGCTGTGACTCCCTGCTCTCTACAACTACCTGTGCCTGTTAGCTGTTGATCATAGCTACTTTTCTTGGCTACTGTCACTGGAATTAGTGGTGCTACAGTAATAGGAGAGGCCTTGGCTATCTACCCTGCAAAGGCTTCCCTTTAGAAAGCTATAACACTCTGGCTGTCTGGCCAGACCAGAGCCCCACAGAACCTTTTGTTCGGGCCTGATCAGAGATCCTCTGATTTATCCCTTTCGTTCTGCAGAGAATGACACCAGGAGACACCTATCATGGACTGTATTCTTTCTCCCCTGAGTGTCCATAACACTCCCAGTGGTGAGACATACAGACAGCCTCTCAGTGTGTCCCACTGTACATCCCTCTGCCTACACATCTTCACTTGCAAATGTTCATTGAAATGAGTCAAAGATCTTGTTCAAGATTTTTAGATTTTGTGACAGCCTCATTATCAGATCCTCATTAGTGCTCTTCCTGGTTATCCTGTTGCTGCTCTATGTCATAGAGATCTCCAACATTGGAACAACAGGATTGGCTCTTTCACTCATCCTAACCATGCACAGATGATATAGATTTTTGTGGTGGGCCAATTCAGTGTTCAGCTTGTTCACGCTTGGTTATCTGCACCACCAAGGTGAGCTCTCCAACACTTGTCCTGCTAGGCCACCCACTGTGACTATTAACAAGAGTCAGGGTCAGTTCTCCTGCTCTCCTGCTCTCAGGGTCTTTGTATCTGGACCCATGCTTCCAGACCCAGCTCCACTGTGCTGCCCAGTCAAGGATCAGGGCCCACTCTTCCAAGAACTGCAGCCTGTGAAGGGCTGGGACAGCTTTCTTTTTATGCCATTGGGGCTGGCTTATCCACTTCTGTACTCTCAGTGTCAGCTCCACTCTATTGTGTATACAAGGTGCAAGACCTGCCTTCCCAACTGGTATAGCCAGTTAACATAAGTGGGCAGGTTTAGCTCTTCTGCTCTGATGACCTCAGGGTCAGTTGTCCAAGATGTGCAAGCAAGAATGAAGAGGGAGAGGGGGAGAGGGGGAGAGGGGGAGAGGGGGAGGGAGAGGGGGAGAAATTACTCCCACAGCTACACAACCTCATGCCAGGCAAGTGGCAGAACCAGCTCTCTCTAACTTTTGCCCTTGGGGCTGGCTCCCCTACCCCTCATCCTACCAGGGCCTGCTTACCTGAGGGCTTCACCTTCAGAGCATTGTATCCAGTGAGGGATGGGTCTAGTTACACACAGCTCTTGGATATCTGTGTTGTCACGGAGGGGGGTGTGTGGAAGTGCCCTGGCCAGGAACAACCCCATGTTCTCTAGGTAATGAGCCACAGACATTGACACCAGCCCCTGTGGAGCCCTAGCCTTAAACTTGGCCATCAGTGATAGCTTGGGCTAGGACCTCCCTGTGGCCCCAGGTGGCAGGGCTGACCACTCAAAACATGGTACTCCTCTCTACTTTTAAGTTTCCAGTTCCATTTCTCTTCATAATGCTCAAGCTGCTCCATTTCTCTCTCTCCCATCTGAGACCACATACTCACACATTGTGATGGTTCCAATTGCAGAATGACCACATTGCTGATTGGCTACTAGAAGGCATTGTCCATTCCTGTGGTGTGGCATGCTGGCAAGCAGGGGTCCTTGTGATCGAGCGTAGGTTCGTGGGTGACATGGCTATCTGCACTTGTCTATCTTCCTCTTCTTCAGCTGCACTGCCTGGATTTGATTTGATTTGACCTTGTTTTATTTTATTTTATTTTATTTTATTTTATTTTATTTTATTTTATTTTATTTTATTTTATTTTATTTTTATGAGTCCTAGGCATAAGACAGCTTTGACCACCAAGCTAGGCATCAAGATAGCATGATCTAAGGATTACCCTCTGCTCTGTCTCTACCTGATATAAGAACAATACCAGCAACGCTGTATCTCTTTGCTCATTATCAGGGAAGGATAAAGTTGATTTTCAAGATGAGGATTAAGTAGCTTATGTCATCACACGCTAGTTTTTTTTTTTTTTTTTTTTTTTTTTTTTTTTTTTTTTTTTTTTTTTTTTTTTTTTTTTTTTTTTTTTTTTTTTTTTTTTTTTTTTTTTTTTTTTTTTTTTTTTTTNTGAAATAGGGGTATTTCTGGTTGGATCTTACAATAGCATGATCTAAGGATTACCCTCTGCTCTGTCTCTACCTGATATAAGAACAATACCAGCAACGCTGTATCTCTTTGCTCATTATCAGGGAAGGATAAAGTTGATTTTCAAGATGAGGATTAAGTAGCTTATGTCATCACACGCTAGTTTTTTTTTTTTTTTTTTTTTTTTTTTTTTTTTTTTTTTATAGAACTGTTGTTTTAAGAATGCAGTTATTTTTCAGCAAGACCAGATTTTTAATCAGTGTCTGTTCTGAGCTCACCTGATATTCCAGGACTGCATCTTAGTAGCTGGCTTAATGTAATTAAATATTTTTAGAAGGGGAATAGTTATGTTTATTATATTACTAGACACTAAAGAGATTATGCTTCAATTTTGAAAGATTTATCTTTTAAATATTTGCATAGTTTTTTATTAGAGAATGGCTTATTCCAGTAAAACCATTAGCATTCAGTGTAATCAAGAATGGAGAGATGTCTCAGTGGTTTAAAGCTCTTAATGCTCTTGCAGATGACCCACAGTTCCAGAGTATCTGATGCTTTCCTGAGACCTCCTTGTGACCCAGGCATAAAAGTGATGCACATACATATATGGAGGCAAAACACTCATATATACAAGATAAAATGAATAAATCTAACTTGTTTTTAAAAGAAAAATATTGTGAGAGTAGAAAAATATAATAATAATCTTTGCAGTAACTTGATTCAAAACCAACAGGACTTATGAATTAGTATCTCAATTAGTAGCAAATGACAGCTGAGGAGATAAAATAAAAGTAACACACTCCAAAGTTTATTGAAATTTCCTATGTACTTTAATAGGTGATCCAACTGACAACTCTCTTCTTCTCATTTGATACCAATCTGCTGACTCAAGTTAACAACAAGCATGAAGATTATTCTGTCTTTTAAAGATTCTTCTTAAATTACAAAATGTGTAAACCAAAGTATTTACATGAAAAATTTCTTAGAAATTACCCTGAGTCTCTGTGATTAACCTCCTGCCTGACAAATTTAGTAAAATTATAAGGATAAATGAGGATAGCATCAGATTTAATCAAGTTTTAAGGTACTTTTAAATGATTTTTATGTGACAGGTGATAAATTATTCTGAATAGCGAACAAGCTAAAAAGATTGTGCAGCCACAGCTAGTTCTTAGAAAGGAATATTATCCTCTTCGGTCTAGAATCTTGTGAGAAAAGGTATAGAATACTCAATTTCTTATTGGTATTTATTTTCAAACTTGCTGCTTAAAACATTTTGTTTGTAATAAAATTATGCATAGTTTCATATAAAAGCCAAATTACCTTCTTTAATCAAAGTATTTTTATCCTCTAATCATTTGTATAAACTAGAGTTAAGTGATTGGCGCCTATCTGGTAGATTCATAGGTCTGCATGAGTATTACTTGTACATTTTCACATTAATTTATTTTCACTTGTACAAAAATCAAAACCATTCTAGCAGGTGTTACATATACTTAAAATAGCAAACAGGAGAAAGGGTCACTATGTCAGGCTGCTGAAATAGGACTTTTGTATAGAAATTTGGCTTTGTGTATAAAGAAATTATAAATATTTAAATTTAAAAAATGTGTATAGTATTTGCCCGAGTGTATGGATATGTGTTATATGAGTTCCTGGTGCCCACAGAAATCAGATGAAGGTGTTGGATACCCTGGACCTGGAGTTTTAGACAGTGTGAGCAGTCACGTGGATTCTGGCAATGGTACCCAGGTCCTCTGCAAGACCAGAAAGTGCTCTTAAGTGCTGAAACCTCTCCCTAGCCCCCAGGACTTAAAGAAAACACTTGTAATGTGCATTCATTTTTATGAAATGTGAGTACATTAAAATCCACAGACACCCAAGAAGTATGTGCATAGCATAGAACACAATATATGGAGATAGAATGAGGGGGATATTTCTGCAATCCAGTCTAAGAAACCTCTGGAGGCACTTGAGCTGCCAATACCTTGAAGATTTAGACCCAGAGCAGCGAGAGCAAGAAAGTCTGTTTCTTTAGCTACTCTATCTCCTGGGCACTGAAAGCATGAATTCTTGACTGAATGCCTGCAGAGTTTATTTGTTTGCCTATGATAGATAGAAAATGAATATACTTTTCCTTAGCATACAGAAGTATGTAGAAAGGGATAGTCTTTTTCTTTATTTATTCAGTCCTGGGGATTGAATAGCCCCTTGTACTTGATGTGTACGTCTTTGAAATGACTCATACTTTGAATGTTTTCATACATGCATGCTAAATATGTCATATAAATTGGGCTAAATATATTTTGTGTCAACTGATGTGATTCAGACAGCCTGGGTGAAGTGAATTTGGAGCAGACTATGTACATGTGTGCATGTGTCATGGACTATGTACATGTGTGCATGTGTCATGGACTATGTACATGTGTGCATGTGTCATGGACTATGTACATGTGTGCATGTGTCATGGGCCTTTGAGTAGATATATTTATGTGTATCTGTGTGCATATGTGTGAGTGTGTATATAATTATATATACTCTCAACTATGTCTTTATGCTTACCCTGTTTGTTACAAAATCTATTGCAATAATTTCTGAAGTTAAGAAAGTGGATGGAGTACAATTTCAATAAACTGTGTGGTTAGTACAGTTCTAATGTATGAAGTGGTCAAATAGTTTCCCCTTATTCCTGAGGAAAGAATTGCTGCAGGTTAAGAAATTCATAAAACTGATTCTAAGTCAATGTTTTAACTTGTTATTATTCTACATATATTATATATTATATAATTTCTATACAATATAAAGTATATAATTAAATATATAAAACAAAGATATTATATAACATGTAATTGCATTATATAATATATGTGTAGGTCTAAAAATGTAATGAACCATACAAATGAACATAAAGAGAAAAATCAGATGACCATTTTGATGGATGTACAGAAAATAATTTTCATATTAACCAATATTCTTTCATAATAAATGTCTTGAAAAGTGCACTGCTATTTTATATATATATATATATATATATATATATATATATATATATATATATATATATATATATATATATATATATATNTTTTATATATATATATATATATATATATATATATATATATATATATATATATATACATATATATATATATATATATATGTGTGTGTGTGTGTGTATAAAAATATATATATTTTTTACAACTACTTTTAGTTTTAAAGAAGGAGTTAGTAATATTGAGTGAAACTAGACAATACTACTTATAACTCAGTCTTTCTCAGCTTGGTCTTCCTGTGCATCAGAGGCTAGAATACAGAGGCATCTGACCTACATGTGAAATTCATCCCTGCCACTTATTAGCTGTAAGTTTTGAGGCAACTTACTTAACATCTCTCCTTCTGTTCCTACTCTGTCAGTTGGGATATTGATATTAATTGCCACATAATAGTTGTAAGAATAGCATGTATTAATACATGTGTGTCAAATATATAAAGTAGTCTCGTGTAGATGTTGTACTCAAAGTCTTCTTTATGAAGAGAATTGCACTGACTGGCCACTGCTTATTTAATGAATTCTTATAAGTTTAGATAGTTAAACAAGTCAGCTCTACTAAACTACAGCTCTGCAAGTTAAAAGTGTAGTATGGGATTCAGTTGGCTGAAAGTACATTGCCCATTGAGCTTCATCGATCCATTGCTGTACTCTCTGAGAAGATGTGTTTTTATGCTCATTTGAGTTCCTGGTAAAAGGCAAGTCTTGTGGTTTAAGACTGGTGTCTCAGTGTTCTCTCTGTTCACCGACATTTTCCCCCATTTTCAATGCTGCCCAGTTCCTTTGCTCATTGTCTCTTCCCCATCTTCAAAGCTAATCAAGGAGGCCAAATCAGCCTCATGTGGCATGTCTGTGCTTTTTTTTTTTTTTTTGTCTTGAACCCAGGCAAGCAAGGAATTTTTATATGATTTAATCATACAATGCCATATTTAAGTACTACTCAAAGGCTTTGGTTACTACCCAGTTGGTATCATTGTGTTAGAGAGGCCATTAATCTGCTTCCTTGTAGCTATATTTGTGAAGTGATCTGTGGATAATTATTTCATTTTCTGTGTATATTTTAAAGTATAAAGGAATAATAGCAAGCCACATTAAGAGCTGTCTCAAGAGGTATATCGTGAGATATGCCCATGCAATTTTATTATCATGAGATGACAAACATAAATTTTAAAAGTAGAGTATGTGGGGATTCATGATTGTTGTTAAGGTCTTCAAAAGATACTTTTTGCTTTTAATATGCATTATTATATATTATATAAAATATGTATAGTTTCTTATTTGAGAATAAAACACAATGTATTATATGATAATTATACTCAATTGCTCCCTTTACTTCCTCCAAAGCCTCCCACCTTCTTACCCACTTAACTTCATGTTCTCCTTTTTTAAAATTTAATAGCCCAGACTCTTAATTTGTGCTGTCTTTATATGTCCGAATTTGGAGCCATTCTTAGTATTGTGATTGACCTTATGGAGCCTCACTAGTAAAGAAAATTGAGCCTGGCAGTGGTGGCACACACCTTTAATCCTATCACTTGGGAGACAGGGGCAGGCAGATTTCTGAGTTCGAGGCCAGCCTGGTATACAGAGTAAGTTCTAGGACAGCTAGGGCTAAACAGAGAAACCCTGTCTCAAAACAAAAATAAACAAAAACAAAAACAAAAACAACAAAAACAAAGCAAAAAAAAGAAAAAAAGAAAGGAAGGAAGGAAGGAAGAAAGGAAGGAAGGAAGGAAGGAAGGAAGGAAAGAAAAGAAAAGAAAAGAAAAGAAAAGAAAAGAAAAGAAAAGAAAAGAAGAGAAAAGAAAAGAAAATTGACCTTCCTGTTTCAGAAGCCATCAGATGTCCTTAGTTCCTGTCAGGTTTCAGTAACCCCTTCCCACACAACACTGGAATATTGACTGAGTTGACCTTGCATAGGCAACCATGGCTGCTGTGACTTGATGAGTGCAATGATCCTATCATTTCCATAAGACCTTGATTTGCTCAATTACATTTATACTTCTTGTTCTTACATTATTTTTACCTTGTCTTCCATGATGGCCTTTAAGCTTTGGAAAGAGGTGTGATATAAATGTTCCATTTGTGACTAAGCACTCCACTCAATGGTTATCTGTATTTTGACTATTTATGAGTTTTTGTGTTAACCAACATCCACCACACAAAGGAATCCCTCTGGAAACATCTGAGAATTGCGATAGTCTGTAGGTAGGTTATATGTGGATTTAGATATATTGATTTATCAAAATAATTGACATTTTTATCCTATTAGGCCTATGAGTCCCAACCACAAATTTTAGCCATATTTGTCAAAGCAGCCATCATTTTCCTCCTGTGGAGTAGGCTTTAAATTAAATTAGAACGTTGTTGGTTATTCCCACAATGTTTCTACCCCTGATTTACCTATGGATATTACTTGTTACACCAATTATAACTGTAGTTCACAGGGACCACACCTAGAGCTAGATAAAAGAGGCTGTATTTAACATTGATTTGTCAGTACTTGCTTAAAAATTAGTTTTTGTTCAAAACATAAGAAATATTTTATACTAATCCATGTATGTAAAAGCAATTGTGCTATATGTACAGACAAGATATTTTGTCATTGGTTAAATAGCTATTAGTTCCCTCTAATAGATAATGTGTGTTTATCATGTGTTGGACACTGAGAAGGGCTACCTGATAATGGCAGCACTTATGAGGCAAATACCATAATTATGAGGAATCTGAAATTTAACAAAGTTGGCGTATCAAATCTGAGGTTTGGAAGGCAAGTTTAAGCTATCTTATTTTACAGTGCATCCTCTTTCTGTCATACTGTCACTGTAACTGTGATTACAAATACAAGAAATGACATTGCAATGACTTGAAAGTAGACATAGACATGATGTGTTACTATTAGAGCATTAAAATAAATTCTAGATATTCCCAAGACACAGCAAGAATTGATTCTCAACACATACCCCTTTCCAAGAAAAAAAACAAACAAACAAACAAAAAAAACCGCCCCTCTCTCCAAAGTAGCAGCTGGATTGTTTGTACAATTTTTATACTTGTTTTACTTTGTTTCTTCATAAATGATTAGCCAATGGTCATCAGTCTACAACTTGTCAAGATCAACTTGAATACATGAGGAGAATAAGAATATAGCCATCTGTGGGACTAAGTCACTTAAGTTACCAGACTGGAAGTCGAGTGCAAGATCATCTAAAGGAGAGGGATTTCTCCCTTCAGAAACAGTAATATTAATGAATTCTTCTCTGGACCTAAGGAAATGGGAAAAAGAAACAACATCTTAGATTAGTAGGGTAATAAAGATTTTTGGAAAGTCAGAGGGCTGGAATGTATATGATGGAAGAGAGCTTGTTCAATAGAAAAATATGGCCCTTAGGCAAGAATAGCCTGGCATGTGGGAAGGGAGACTTGTGAAACTGCCATTTCTTGATGAAAATATCTTGCTATGTCTTCAAATTTCCTTCACTTGAGCTTACATTTTCTAAGCAACCTTCTGATTTTAATTTGCTTTTTCATCGAGATTTCTCTAGTAAATGGTAAATGTTCACTCTGCTGACAAGAACAATCTTCAGTATGAATTAATAAATTGTCATTTTGATTTGTAAATCAGTCTATCTTCAGCTAGGTCAGAGTGAATCATCAGGCTTGTTCACCTCCATGTAAACTCACAAATAAAGATTCTAAATAACTTAAGATCAATGGCCAGAGACAATTCCACACCCTAAAGGGTGAATCTGACATCCTGACAGGAACACGTTAATTATTGCCTTATCAAAAGCTTTTTGGTGTTTCCTACAGGGTATGTGCTGCTCCAGATGCCAGAACCTCTGCAGCCAGGAAATTCTCAGGAAAACATAGATCAAGATGGAAGACATAATGGTTTAAAAAAGGGCACAGCATCAATATAGATAAACATAAATAGATGTAAAGAATATGAAATAGGTATGAATGTTATGAAAATATTAAAATAATGGTAATTGGTATGGGAAAAATGTGAAAACTTCATGATAGTTGCAGTGGAAAAGTATATTGATCACTTTCCTTGTTGCTTTAAGCAAATACCTGAAAAGAAGCAACTTATGAGAGAATAAATAATTTAAGAGAGGAAGGGATGATCTGAACTTACAATTGAGAGGATACAGTCTATTGTGGTTGGCAATCAGAAATCAGAGAAAGGTGAATGCTGTTGTACTTAGCTTTTTTTCTTTTCATTCAGTCTGATATACCAGTCAAGGGGATGAGGATGCCCACATTGAGGATGATTTTCTCTCTCAGTTAAACTATTTTGGAAGTGTCCTAGTAGACAGACATGTACAGTCTACTTTGATGATGATTTTAAACTCTATCCAGCCGGGCGTGGTGGCACACACCTTTAATCCCAGCCCTTGGGAGGCAGAGGCAGGCGGATTTCTGAGTTCGAGGCCAGCCTGGTCTACAAAGTGAGTTCCAGGACAGCCAGGGTTATACAGAGAAACCCCGTCTCTGCACATTTCTGTACTCCTCTTGCCAGTGCTTGATTAAGTGGCATATGCCACTGCATGCAGATGTGTACAAAACCTCTGAAAAATCACAATTCATACCCTCATAATCCCTAGGCAAACCTTTATTGACTCCTATCTCTTCAGCTCTTGTCAAGTTTTAAAATTAGGGATTTATCTTTTCTGATCTATATTTTTACCTTAGTTTTATTTTTTATGTGCTTGCATTTTCAAAAAAAAGTACTCCCACCAGCATATTATTAATGGAACCCACAAACCTTTATGCTTAATGTATCTCCATACATATGAAATCAGTAGACCCAATGCATTCTTTTATATGCAGCCCTTAATATCATCTTGATGAAGGTTTTATAGCCTATTTTCTTAGGCAATTATATTGACAATAACTTAATATAATCTCTATCTAAAAGGAATCTGGAAAGAATAGAATGATATTGTATATAAAAGTGTGTGTGTGTGTGTGTGTGTGTGTGTGTGTGTGTGTGTGTGAATGGATAAGAGATCTCTTACTGGAGGAAGAGATCCCTCACTCAGATGAATAAGTATTGGAAATGAGTCAACAATATGTGATATAATTTAATATGTGAATCTGTGTTCATCTTATTTTACCTGGCAGTCATGGATCTAATATAAGTGTTTGGATAAGCCAGGCAGCATCTGGAATCTTTGCATCCTGAAGAAAGGTAAGGTTTTTCTAACCATCCCTCCTTACTGCCTGACATTTCTGCCCTTATAAACTTATCTTTTTGAAAACACTTTTCTCCTCACATCACACTGTTACAAATTTTGCCCTATTAATTATTGACTGCATAACGTTCATTTATCCTGTAAAAGTAATGAATCAACTTGGGGAAAGGACACAGTAGCTGTGTTTTACCTGAGTGTTGAGAAATGGCATTTTGTTGATGGGTTATAAATGGAAGCATATCTTAATGAAGAATTGAGAGGGCCTCTTGTTCTCAAGTACTGCTCACAAAATCCATTGTCCCACCAGACATGATCTGAGAAAAGACGTGTTTGGAAACCATTTCTGACATACATTCCCTTGGAGCCAAAGCGAAGGTGCTCCTTAACATCTTCAAACGTATTTTCTTATGATCCTTCAGACTTGGCTTGATGCAATGATTTTTTGACAGGTGGGTGTGAAAAATCTATTCCTAGAAATGAAAGCCATTATCACTGAACCCTAAAATATCTCCTAAAAGATGTTTACAAGTTTCCTGGTCACACTGTGGTACTAGTAGCAACATGTCTTTGAAAGACATATTGGAACATTCCAATACCTTTTTGAATTTCATCTTTGCTTCATGGATTCCATAAAAGGAGAAGTAAATAAATTACTTCCATCCCTTATACCCTGACACTAGCTTAATAATCAATGGGTCAAAGTGAGTAGGGTCTAAAATCAGTAAAACCTCTACCCTCTATCAGTCCTTCCTTATCATAAGTTGATTACCTCAGGAGTTTGTTAATGTAATGACAAGCTGACTAGCAGCCAGACTTTGTTTTCCATAAATAATGAGGAAAGAACAATTACAACTTTTCTGTGTTAGCATCCAGCAAATATCTGAGATTCACAGAGATGTTTAGCTGAAAAACGTATTTTTCTGGATAAATTTAACATATAATTTTATAAAGTAACATTTTATTGTAGTATTTTTGTACCTTCCAAAGCACTAAAAAATGTGAAGAATATCTTTTAATACAGTCTTCTTTGTGTGATGATGTGTGATGACAACTGTGATTAAGGTGTAATATATGATGGAGGCTGTAGGCATTATCCAGGGTTTGCCTTTCTTTTCAATATTAGGACAGGTTTAGGACACTTGAATCAGGAAATGTATGTTGTATCTGAGCCAAATGAATACAGTAGTGTCATATTTACTCTCCAACACCTGATGAAGCATTTATAATATCTTTAAGAAGAAAGACTGTATGAAATATGGAGCATGATGAAAAACTTACAAAGGTCATTTTCTGGTGGATAGATTATGCACTCATTTATAAAAAAATAAATGTACAGAGTTATAATTATGCATGCTTTTTATGCGAGTGCATATTCAAGAGCATCAATGAATATGTTGTTTCACTGGAAAACTTTTGTTTATATACATACATCAAACAGGCATATTTCAAAGTGACATATTTCATTTACCTGCAGCTATTAGTTTACACAGCTGACATATAGTTGACATGCTGTAGCTCAATGGATGGTTGCTTATCAATTATAGAAGTAAAATCTCATTTCCAAACAAACCTCACTGTTCATTATTAGTTAATGAAATTCTGGAAATGAAGGAAACTTTGGCCAGGTGTAAAAGCCAAGAATTAAAACAGTTCTCAGGCAAGAGCTATAGACTTTCTGTTCTTCTCTTAATAAATCAATTTATTTATGGTGACATAAAATCAACATCAGGTAATATTTATTTCATACACCCCCCTCCCCAGTTTCTGTTAATCCAACAGATATTAACTGAATGGTAGGGAAAATTGATCCTGGTACTCCACCCAGGGGTGAGGATAGATTTTTATCTCTTCTTGCTTTCCTTCACATCCATTCCCCCAGTCCATATTCCCAGCTCTGTAGCAGTGTAGATTAGCCTCCTTTCCCTCAATACTCCTAAATGCACAAATCACACGAATCAAACAGATCACCATTCCCAAAATCCATCCCTACACATTTTTTTATACCAACCCTCAACTGTACTCCTTGGAAACCCTCAGGCCACTTTTGACAGGAAAGTAGGTAGGGGTACTGAAGATTTTTTTTTCCTATTTCCTCTTTCTCCAAATACATTTCTCCAGTCTTTGTCCCACTTGTGCAGTTATGTAGCTGACAACTTTCTATGACCTCCCCCTCCCCTACACTCCCATATCCAGCAGATGATACAGATCTTCTTCCAACAATTGTCCCAAATAATTCTATATTGTTTCCCCCAACACTAGTAAGTATTTCATGAGAATACAACAGCCTGCCAGAGAAGCAAGAAGTCTGGAGAACTGGGAAAATAAATTTCAGATCTTCATTTCCATTCCTCTCCTCCATAATCAGTCTCCCAGTCTCATTCCAGGTCTGTACAGACTACCTGTGGTGGCCTCTCTTCACTTTCTGACACCATTCTCAGGAGGCTAAGCAAATCCTGGTGGAACAACATCTTTTCTTCCCTCCAGTGGACCACCTTAACTACCACCCTCCTAGATTATCCCCATTCCTAGTGTCAGCTTCCAATACCTAAAAATACTTTTTACCTAGAACCCACGGTGGTCACATGGAGTAGGATCACAGAAGAGTTCCCTACCATTCAGCCCACCTATACCACATGCTCTTAAGAACCAGAAATGGCAACAGAAAGCAAGGAACAAAAAGACCCATCTAACAAAGACAAGAACAATCTTCCCAAATCCAGATGCCTAAAACCCATGTTAATTAATACTAACAGCCAAAACAGTATGTGTCAATTTTAACATAGCTGAAGCACAAGATAAATAATGTATCATGGCCTTATGAGTATGAAAGAGTTCTGTAACAAGAAAATTTTAAAAAATCCCATAATGGAATCTATGAAAAGATACACTCAAAACAGTGGAAGGGAATGAATAAAATAGATCAAGACTAGAATGTAGAAATATATACAATAATATTATTTTTTAAAAATTGAGAGAAATCTGTAAATGAAAAATTTAGGAACTTGAACAGTAATGCCAGAGGAAAACCATACCAAAAGAATACAAAAGATGCCAGAGAGAATCTAAGGCACTGAAGACAAGATAGAAGAACATGGATATACCACTCAAACAAAATGATAAATACACACACATGCACACACACACACACACACACACACACACACACACACACACACCAGGGAAAAATCCAGGAAGTTTGGAATACTATAAAAAGACCAAATTCATGAGTAATAGGAATAAAGAAAGACATAGGTGAAAGGCATAGTCATATTTTCAACAAAGTCATGTAGGAATTTTCCTAAACTAAAGAAGATAGCTATCAAGGTACAAGAATCATAAAGAATATCAAACAGTCTGAACCAGAAGAGAAAGTTTTCTTACCACATATGAAACATTATACTTATGAAACAAAGAAAGAATAATAAAAGTTGTAAGTGAAAAAGACCAATAAACATATTAGTATTTTAAATGTACTACCCCACTCTTGATGATATGTCTACTATTCACCCAAAGACTAAACCCAGCAAAACTTTCTATCCCAATAGAGGGAGAAAATAAGACATTTCATGGTAAAACCAAATGTAAACAATAGGGTTACAAATTTAGCTCTACAGAGTGAGCCAGAAGGAAAATTTCAACCTATAGATGTTAACGAGACCCAAGAAAATATATTAGTCCCAGACAAGCAAATATAAAGAGTTTTCTCTCTCTCTCTCTCTCTCTCTCTCTCTCTCTCTCTCTCTCTCTCTCTCCCACACACACATTTTACTCACCACCACCATCACCACCACCACCATTAGAAAAACAACAAAATAACAGGAACTGGCAAATACTTTTCATTGTTATCTCTCTCAACAGCAATGCTCTGAACTCCCTAGAGAGAGGGCTCAGATTATCAGAATAAATTAGAAAAAGACTTCATTCTCCTGCTGTATCTAACAAACAAATATTAACATCAATGGTAAATTTAAACTCAGGGGAAAAGGTTGAAAAATATATATTCCTAGAAAATGGATGTTAGAAGCATGCTTGTGTAGCTGTTTTAATATCTGACAATATACAGATACAGTTCAAAATAAGACTCATCAGAAGAGATAGGGAAGGACACTAGGACACTACATATACATCAAAGGAAAAATCCACCAAGAGAACATATAATCTTTAAAATCTATGCAGCAAACACAAGGGTGCCTGAGTCCATAAAACAACCAGAACTACTGTTTAAATCACAAATGATAGTGGTAGAATTCATTACTTGTCCCAGTCTTGAGCAGGCTGACTCAGACCTATTCTGCCACTGTGAATGAGACCACCTAGGGTGGAGCCTTTGGACCTCCATAGGTCTATTGTTCTGCCACATATGGTCTTCTCCAAGATGCTGCTACCAGCTGAGAGGCTAAACCTGTCTTCCTGAGATATTCCTGAGATAGCTGACAACCTGTAGATTGGCGACCTAGTGCTAACAGCTGTGGCAGACCAAGTGCTGACAGGCTGAGGACAAAGCATCAGAGCCTGGCCTAGCATGGCAGGGGATGGGCCTTCCCCCTTTATAAGCTCAGACTCTTAAGTAAACATGGGTCCTTGATCAGTATATCTTTTGGTCTCCTTATTTCTCCTGCTGTTTCCTCCCATAAATCTCCAGCCTCCCTCTCGGAACCCAGTTCATGTGGCTGCAGGTGGCTACAATAACTCCACCATTCAGATATGTCTCTATTCACCAAGACAAAGACTAAATAGAAAATGTTGGACATAAATTATGTCATAAACCAAATGGACTTAACAAATATTAATAGACTAAATCTCCCAAACAGAAAAGAGTGTATCTACTTTTCATCATCTCATGGACTTTTCTCTAAAACTGACCATATATTCAGACACGAAGCAAGTTTCAACTGATACAAGAATCAAAATAACACTGCATCCTAACTGAACACCTTGGATCATCAACTAGACAGATATCAACAACAGAAATAACAGAAAGCATGTGAAGACAGATATAAAAGGCAACTTTATAGCATTAAGTAATTTCATTTAAAGAAATGAGAGATATCATATTACTAATCTAACAGCCCCTCTGAAATCTCTGTGACAAATGGAAGAAATCTCATGCAAGGTCCTATATAGAAGAAATAATCAAAGTCAGGACTAACATAAATTAGGAAAACAATAACTCAAACAATCTAAAAAAATCAATGTAAAAATTAATTAATTTTTGATTAAATTACACATATTGACAAACCCTTAGACAAATTACTAAAATATAGAGAAAATACTGAAATTAACAAAATTAGAGATGAAAGAGGTCACATAACATCAGACATGAGGGAAATCAAGAGAATCAAAAGGACATAAAACCTGTATTTCACAAAATTAGAAAATATAAAAAATGGATACTCCTTTCAATGTATACCATTCAACAAATTTAATTTCAGATAAGCGATTTAAACAGAACTATAACCCCTAGTAAAATAAAAGCAGTCTTTAACAAAAAGTTCTTCCAGACTTTCAAAGAAGAATTAATGCTAATACTCCTCCAATTATTCTATAAGCTACCCCCCAAAAAACTGAAGGAATGTTGTCCAACTTATTTTATAATGCTAGCGTTACCCTGGTAATTAAATCATATTAAGATCCAACAAAATGAATATTACAGACCAAGTTTGATTGTGAACATAGATGCAAAATTCTCAATAAATACTTGCAAACTGAATGCAAGAACAAATCAAAAAGATCATCCACCATGACCATCTCTCTTCATTACGGAGATGCAGTGAGGGTTGAATATGTGAAAATAAATAAATGTAATCCATCTTATAAACAAACTGAAAGACAATAACCACAGGATCATGTTATTTGATACAAAAAGGCCTTTTTCAAATATACAACAACCCTTTATAATTTAGGAGAGATTAAGGACACAGGGATATATATATATATATTAACTCGATAAATGCAGTTTACTGCAAACCCATAGCCAATATCAACTTAAAATAGAGGGAAACTCAAAGAATTTCTACTAAATTGAGTAATGATAAAAAGTTGTTCACTCACTCTATACCTATTTTCATTTAGTATTTGAGAAACCTTTGGTAGAAAAATAAGACAACTGTAGGAAACCTAGAGGATACAAATTTGAAGGTATTTTTTCCTCTGATAATATGATAGTCTATATAAGTGATCCTAGACATTCCTCTAAGAAACTGATACAGCTGATAAACACTTTCAGCATAATAGCTAGGTACTAATTAATTCACAAAAACACCATAAGCCTTCCAATACACACACACACACACACACACACACAGACAGACAGACAGACAGACAGACAGACAGACAGATAGATAGATAGATAGATAGATAGATAGATAGATAGATATAAAACAAAGGGCCTGCGAAAGAAATATTGGCAATAAAACAGTATACAATAGCCTAAAGTAATACACAATATTATTTGAGTAACTATTACCAATCATGTGAACTACTTGTATGTTAATATCTTCAAGATATTTAAGAAAGAAACCAAAGAATATTTTAGAAGATGGAAAGAAATCATGTACTCCCAGATAAGCAGGGTTAATATAGTTAAAATGGCCATCCCATCAAAAGAAATCTATAGATTCAGTGCAATCCCAATAAAAATTCCAACAAAATTTTTCACAGAACTTGAAAGGACAATTTTTATCTTCAGATGATATTGTAAAGTAGCTAACTACTCCTGAGTAATAAGAGAACTATTGGGAATACTATCATTCTAACCCTCTTGTTGTACTAAAGAGCTGTAGCAATAAGAGAATGGTATTGACACAGTATCAGACATTTTAATCAATAGAATTGAATCAAAGATTCAGTTATAAGTCCACATATCTAAGGACATTTGGTTTTGGTTGTGTGTGTGTGTGTGTGTGTGTGTGTGTGTGTGTGTGTGTGTTGTTGGTGATGATGAAGAAGATGATGATGATGAAGAAGAAAAAAATCCAGAAATATATACTAGAAAAAAAGGCAGCATATTCAAAATTTAGTTGTGGTCAAACTGGAAGGCTGTATGTAAAATAATTCAAATAGATCCATACTTAATTATTCTGCACAAACCTCTGAATGGATCAAAGACCTCAACATAAAACCAGATACAGTAAATCTGATAGAAGGGAAATTGGGAAGAGCAGTGGACTCACTGACACAGGACAACTTCCTAGATAGAACAATAATTTAGGCTCTAAGGTCAACAATTAAACACAACTTCATGAAACTAAAAAGTATCTGCATAAAAAACAGGCACCACCATTTGGACTAAGTTGAAGCTTTCTGCAGTTTTTTTTTTTTTCAGAAAGATTTTTAACAACTTCAATACAATAATGGACAGTATCCCAAATATATGAAGAGCTCAAAAAAAAAAAACCATAGATATGAAGAAATAAGTAATAGATGGGCTGTCGATCTAAACAAAGAGATCTCAAAGGTGCAACCCCAATTGGCTGTGACACAATTAAGAAAAACCATCAATATCCTACAAAATCATCAAAATTTAAATCGAAACTACTTTGAAATTTAATCTTACACCCATCAGAATTGCTAAGATCAATAAAATAATTAAGAAATGCTGTTGAAGTTGTGAAATATGTTGAATCCTCCTCCTTCACTGGTAGGAGTAGTAAGGACTTGTACAGCCCTATGGAAATCTATGTGGTAGTTTGTCCAGATGATGAAAGCAGATCTATCTTAATATCCATCTATACTATTACTGGGAATATACCCAAAGGATATGTCTCTCTACCACAAACATTTGTTCAAACATGTTTATTGCTGCTCTATTGATAGTACTCAATAATTGTAAACAACCTAAAATTTTTTCAGCAGATGATTCATTTTAAAATGTGGTATATTTAGGCAACAAAATATTACTCAACTATTAAAAATGAGATAGATAATAATGTACAGGTAAATGGATGGAAACAAAAACCATTATCCCTGTAAGGTAACCCAGACCCAGAAAGGCAACTGCAGTATGTCTTCTCTTGTATTTGTATATTAGTTGTTATGTTAGTGATTAGCAAGGTACAATGCGTAGATCCACAGATATTAAGTATAAAGTAAGGAAATGTGAGGGGGCAGATAAATATACTTGGAAATGTAAAATGGAATAAATAGCTATGGTTGGACTTGTGGGAATAGAAGGGGCTGGAATGGGAGAAGCAAGTGGAAGGAGGTAGGTAAGAAGAGCATGAAGTTCAAAGAGAGTCAGCTAAAATCAAGGGTTATTTGAGGGGTAGTATGATGACCTGATACAATAGAGGCTTCTGAGAGAGGGAGGGAGGGAGGGAGAGAGAGGGAGAGAGAGAGAGAGAGAGGGAGAGAGAGCGCTTTCAATGGTGATCTAAATAGCCAAATAATGGGGAGAGGGAAGAGAGTCCCAACTGGTAATCCCTTGTCACCTAAGGAAGCCTCAAGTCTAGAGTTTGGGTTACATCTAATGAATTATCAGCCAAAACAGTCCCATGAGAATCACCAAACCACTCATACCATTGCCAAGATTAGTTTTATCTGCACAAACTGACCACAAAGTTACATTGTTGAATATAATATCTATACAACTTAATGAACATGGAGAAGTCAGTCTGGATTAAAAAAAAAAAGTCTTCACCCCTCAGTGTCTTTTCATATAGGAAGGGACTTGGCAGACTACCAAGGGAGAAATATGAACACCAACCCAGCCACAAATAATTTTATTTATAATGGTGTTCTGCCTGATTTGACTTATGACTCCCACCACTAGATGCAACTTATACCTGATGTGCGTGGGTGACCAAGAACTTGAGACTAGATAGCCCAGGAATCTAGGATAAATCCAAATTCTAATGTCAAAAAATGTCAAAATGTAGACACTTCGCCCCTTCCTAGAATTAAGAACAAAGCACACATTGAAGGAGTTACAGAGATCAAGTGAGGAGCTGAATCTAAAGGATGGAACAACCAGTGACTCCTGCAGCCGGGGATCCATCCCATATTCAGCCACCAAACATAGACACTATTGCATATGCCAGCAAGATAGTGCTGAAAGGGCCCTGATATAGCTGTCTCGTGGGAGGCTATACCAGTGCCTGGCAAACACAGAAGTGGATGCTCTCAGTCAGCTATTAGATGGAACACAGGGTTCCCAAGGAAGGAGCTAGAGAAAGTACTCAAGGAGCTGAAGGGGTCTTCAACCCTATAGGTGGAAGAACAACATGAACTAAATAGTACCCCCAGAGCTCATGTCTCTAGCTGCATATATAGAAGAAGATGGCCTAGTTGGCCATCATTGGGAAGAGAGGCCCCTTGGTCATGCAAACTTTATATGCTCCAGTACAGGGGAACACCAGGGCCAATAGGAGGGAGTAGGTGGGGTGGGTAGGGGAGCAGGGTGGGGGATGTGGGAGGGTTTAGGGGATTTTCGGGAGAACATGTGAAATGTAAATGAAGAAAATATCTGATAAAAATGGAAAAAAAGTTGTAAAGTGGCTCCTAATGGCATTCTGCTATACTCATAGATCAGAGCCTTGCTCAGCCATTATCAGAGAAGCTTCCTCCTGCAGCAGATGGGAATAAATGCAGAAACCTTCAGAAAGAAAATATGCAGAAAACGAGAGATCCTGAAACAGTCAGCCTTAAATGGGTTGTGTCCATCAAATCCTTCCCTTAAGTGCTCATTAAATTCTGCAGAAGAGGAGGCAGAAAGAGTGTCAGAGTTAGAAGGGATGCTGGACATCAAGAAAATAACTCCCTCTAAATCAAAGGGTAAAGACACACGAACCTACAGAGACTGAGGAAGTGTTAGAGCTATTCATGACATACTTTCCAGTGTCAACTTCAGGCACTCTTGGGCTCTTTTTCTTGTTTACATTCTTTCAATGCTGGTCTTTGTTTTGATTTTCCACTCTCGCCTCCCTCCTGCAGCCCACCACTTTCTTCCTGTCTCTCTCTCTCTCACACTTCATCTTTTTCTTCTGCTCTCTCTGACACAACAATGTTGAAAGTGGAACTTCAGCAGCTATTAGAAAACAGTCTTTGCTATGCTTTACTGTTATTTCTCTCAGGAACTATAGCCAATTAAAAAAAAAAGGTACATATAACTGAAAAGTTGGCTTTCAGGATTAATGGGATTCAAAAGTAGGCAAAAATGGTCCAAGACAGGATGCTAGTTCAGGTAATCCTTTACTAGGAGACATAAGGCTTAAGACAAATTTTTCAACTTTTTCTTATTGTTATTTGGGAACATCACTGCTCAATGGGTCTCAAGCCTGTGGGATCAGAACTCTTATGTGTAGTAAGCCCATAAAATAAAGCTTCTGACTATAAGATTTAGAACATATTAAAATATAGTATGAGTTTTAACTGTGCTATGTGTGAGGGAGTCACTACTACTTGCCAGTAAAATGTTCCCAAACTTCTAAAAGGGCATCTCTTTCACTGGTCTCTGGCCTTTGATCCTAGTCCATCCAAAATTTTCATAATTTCATTTTTCATAAGTTGGCAACAATGATGATCTCCCTCATTCTATTTTGTAGGTGAAGCAGTTATTTTCTTCTGTCATCCTTCTAGCCAATGAAGTATGTGTGCAGCTATACTGTTCAGCTGCTCTTTGTCTATGTATATTCCTTCTTTCTCACCAAATGACAGAAGCAGAAGTGTAGCACTTGATTCCCCATAGTCAGTCTACCTGGTTCAGCAGATATGGAAATATCTTTAGTGATGTGTGTGTGTGTGTGTGTGTGTGTGTGTGTGTGTGTTATTAGGTATTGTATTTAGCAAGATGAAGAGTTTCATCAATATTCCAAGTTTTTTAGAAAGTATAAAAGCTACAAAAAAAAAAAAAAAGCTGCGATAAGATGAGTATTCTTTTTTCATCATCCTCACGTGACTCTGAGAGTTAATGTCTGAGTAAGATAGGAGGGCTGAGGGTAGCAACCCTCCTCTCCTTCCTCTTCTTCCTCCTGGTAAAGTCTTGTTCTCTCTCCGGACCCCCTTTCTTTATGGCTTCTTTTAATAGTCACCCATCAAAATGAGGGTCCTGTGACCTGAGCCAGTATTCCGAGGATGGCAGATCACTTGAAGGGATCTAGGGTCAGCATGCTGATCCATAGTTCCAAAGTGCCCATAATAGTAGAGAATCAAGGGAATCCTATGATACTTAAATAATTAATCCTTTTATAATCATGTTTGGAGTTTATGTAACATTTTCTCAAAACTCCCAAGGTAGACAGTGAAGTTACAAAGAATGTTTCTGTTCTTTAAATAGGGTTTATATTAAAATACATAGGTTGGTGAATTATTTTCTTTTAAATATTTAGTACTACCTAGTATCTAGTTTCATTATAAGAAAAGACTTGCCTGCAACAACCTGAAAATATGCCAATATATTTATTTTAATTATTATTTTCTCATATTACACATCTTGTTCTTAGTTTCCTGTCCCTTCACTCCTTCCATCAATCCTCACAACCTCCCCCACCAGCCCCTTCTCTTTCCATGGCTCCTCTGCTTCCATTCAGAAAAGAGGAGGCTTCTCAAGGTCACCATGAAAACATTGAATAAAACGATACAATAAGACTAATCAAAACCCCTCATATTAAGGGTGTTTTAAATATTATTCATCGTGAGTTCTGAAGATGTTTTATAGCTACAAAACATATTTTGAAAAATTAATTATTTTTAACCAGTGGTAGGCACATGACGGTCACAAGTTGTATTTTTATATTTATATCATTAATTCTTGTGCTTTTCATGTGACAGGGTAGATAATTTAGACTGTTGTCAAATTAAAAGTGATATACAATTCCAAAATGGTTACTTTTTCTTTATATATTTTTTGGCACTAAGAATATGCAAGTGGATTAGTAGATAAAGGCACTGTCACCAAGTGACTGATAACCTGAGTTTGATCCCTGGGACCTAAGTGGCAGAAGGAAAGAGCCAATTCCTGCAAGTTTTCATCTAACTTATACACATGTACTTTGGAAGGCATGTATCCACCCCTTACCCCATAAATAAATGTAATAAAAACAAGTCTTTTGGATCTAGGCTTTTCCATACTTAATAATGGAATTTCCAGTGAATGCCTTAAGTACATTTATGCTACTCTGAATTAAGTAGAATAAAGTAAAGACCCTAACATTTGCCTGAACTTGAATGACTTCCACAGGCAAATTCTTCTGAGTTATTGTATTGATTCAACTTGTATTCAGATAGCTCAGAATCTTGGTGATGTGTTTTCACCTGAATGATTTGCTATCAGGTTGGGAATCAATGGATGGCATGTGCAGACTTGAGCACTGATCAGAATTTTACAACATTTACTAGTTTAATAGAGATTGACTAATAACAAAATGAAAGCAAAAAGGACGAGAGGGAACATGTTCTAAGATTGTTGCTGGAATTCTAGAGAATGCCATGGTTTGTGAACTTTCCTCTTGAAGTAAATTTATATAGCTTAAATATTCATGTTATATTAATGCTAATTTTACTCTGTTGCTTCAATCATTAATTTTTAATTACAAATTACAATATAAATCAAGAATCATCACTTTTGCTGCATACTGACCAGAGAAAGCAAGCATAGCATTAATTATATCATTATATAATTATAATATATCATTAATGATCATTTTAAAACACATGATATTCATTTATTTTTGATATATTTATTCTGCTCATAATTCAAATGCTTGAGAAATGATAGGAAAACCTTTAGTTATATCATTTGGTGTTCTTGTCAGTAGTTGAACTTACTTTGCTACCAATAGAACAGAATGTTCTAAATACCAATCATGTTTACATTGTCATTTCTCACTACCTCCTGCCAATCATGTGCAGTATTGCTCCTGGCTTCATTGAGCTAGGAGCAGATTCCCTTCCATTACATATTGATTGAGTGAAATAATTAATTGTCAGGTCAGCTTTATCTGAGTAGGATGTATTTTTACAAGTGCCATGGACATCCTCTCAGGAATTCCTTAGTCTGGTTTTGCTAACATTGAGGTAATATAGAAGAGTAAAATACCCCATTTTATAACATGGCGGATACTTATAAACATGTTGCTCACTGCTTACCCAGTGCTGAGATACTTCAGACTTTAGAGATGGATAAAGGGAGAGCATGTGAGTAATAAAGAAGGCAGAGAGGTATAAGAGGATTCTACTGGCCCCTGACCCTTTGTTGATTAGAAGAAAATCACATCTTCTTTCTTCTTTTGGAAAACTAGTATTAAAGTAAAATGTAAGAAAAATAGTGATTATTAAGTGTGTAACATAATAAGAGTATGACGATATAATTAGAGTATACATTGTTTGCATTATAGATTTAATAAGAGAACTCTGTAAAAGCAACCATGAGTGTCAATTTGCTGAGCCATGGACATCTTTGTTTTTCTTCGTTAAATTTTATCTTCATTTCATAGGCAAACAGGTATGTGCCCATCCAATAGTCACATGTCAAAAATAACACTTCCATTTTTCTAGTACCTCATGGCTGAATTTTCATAATTTGCTTTGTTAGTTCTAATGAATTTACCCTATAATAGAGTGTGCCATTTTGGGTGACTTATCCTCTGAGTCTGTGCCTACTACAGAACTGGAAGGTAATATTAATCATGTCTGTGTGGCAGGAAGAAGATAATATATTTAACAGGTATGTAAATAAACCATGGGACATGATGATCATTTCTAGAAATATTTGTTCTCATGGGGTGTATCAAGGCACTGTGGGTTGAAGTGTTTATACTTTTCTAAGTACAACATAATTTACTAGGATAGTCTATATCAGAGATTATCAAGTAAATTATGTCTTTATCAAATAAAAAATTATTTAAAATATAATTTTATTATTTTTTATAAAACATTCTCATAACTGCAATGTACTTTATGAGTTTGAAATGGTTTCTAAATTATTCAGAAAACAGAATAATCCAAGTAGAAAATCAGTTTCTAGCTTGTACATGAAAATGAGCAATTTTTTAAGAGAATATCTAATCACTTTATCAATAGGCAGAGTTAGTAGTTCTTAATACCCAGAAAGGTCACAGACTCAAGCAACAAACATAAAGCTTGGCAAGGCACTACTGAGGCCATAGAGATTTAAATACAGAACATTGGATAGTAGGAAAAATTAATTTGGCTAAAAATACTTGCCATTTCTGTGAAACTAATTATTTTCTTGCCCATCTAATTTATAAGTTTTGTTCTCTTGAAGATGAAGAAACTGAGTCTTAGTGTGGCTGAAATCAACTAGTTAGTGAGGAAAGAGAAGAGAGGAGAAGAGAAGAGAAGAGAAGAGAAGAGAAGAGAAGAGAAGAGAAGAGAAAAAAAGTATGGTGTCAAACCTTACTTTTCACTTAAATCCAAAGGCTTTAAATTTAATGATATTAAGCTACTTTACTTGTAAGCCTAGGAAATATGGCAACTTTAAGTAATTATTTTGAAAGTGTTTCAAATAATATTTTATATTTCCTAAGTTTAAAAATCACTATTTCCTCTGTAATGAGACCTGTATTTAAAAACAATATGTGTCTTACAAATAAAACAAAATAATTTGTATGTCATAGCATCAGATAAATATGAATTTTGGTTTCAATGAAAAGTATGTTTAATAAGTGTTCCTTATATATGGAAAAGGTATGGTTATTACAAACACTGGTTTAAAACTATTAATCTAAATGTTACATTACAAAGAGAAGAGAATTTCTAGAACAGATTTGATAATGGCACTATTCTTTCAGATGGAAAGAGGTGTGGCTGGGAAGGGAAAGTTGGCATGAAAGATAGAAGGGAATATGGCATGGAAGATATTGTGTTGGTAAAGAATCTACATGAACTATGCATTTTCTAAGAAAAAACAAACACAATTTTAAAGGTAAAGATATATATTACTGGATAATGTTTATATAACTGGTTTAACTTTCAGTGGCCTTCTTTTTCTAAAAATATCATACAAATGCTATGATCTTAGTGTATTTCATGGATGGTATACACTAGAGACATCATTTGCCTTGCTTTTCTCTCCAAGAAGAAAGTTGCTCAGGCTATCAGAGGATCAGAATTGTTATAAGTAGAAATAACAGTTAATACTTGAGAATGAAGGAGACAGGCTGACCAAAATATTCTCAGTCAGGGAAAGGAAGATTTGTAATGTGCAGGTTATCTTCTACTATTTGAAAATATGGGCAATGATTCTTTTCTTATGACTTAGATGAAATCTTTCTAGAGTCAATTGATTTGCCAGGGGTAACTCTTGATCATAGCAATCTCTCTGCACAAGACAATTCAGTTTTTTTTGTGCTGTATATTGAACAAAGGTGAAAAGGGATTACATGTATTGAACTGCTAAGTACTTACCAGAATTCCACTTAACCTTCAGCAACACACAAGGGAAACAAGACAGTCTCTGTGCAGGCAAATCCCCGACTTATGTGAAACCAAGCAATTTGAAGGGGAATTCACTTCCTGTGAGATGATAGCCTCTACAAAGGCAGATCTTTCATGCATTTTCAGCCACACCAGTGTTTAGTAGATTCTCCAGCTATGAGTTTTGTAAGGAACAAATTGTAAAACTCTAGATTATATTCTTCCCATTAGTCAATACAAATTCACAGACATACTTACCTGTTCATTGCCCACTGTGTGAAAAATAACATAAAGGCTGAAAAGGGTGGGGAGAAAAGCCTGAATGATTCATAGATCATATTTTGCATGTCACACATGTGCAACATAAAACAAAAGAGCACAAAACTATGAGACAACAATCCAGTTGACACTGCCACAAACACATAACTCTTCAATATCAGACACTAAAAATAACTGGATAGGTGAAATGGCAGAAAAAGATTTCAGTTTCTTAGTTTTTAAAAGGATCATTGACTATATAAAGTTCAGAAAGCAGGTAAATCAAGGGAAGACATCAATTCAAGACCTACATAAAATAGTTGGCAAAAAATAAACAATAATTTGTAAGAGAAATTGAAATAGCATAAAACAATGCAGCACAAAAATTGGAGACACTGGAAAAGAATCAGATATAAATTATGATAGAGAATCAATTACATAAACAAAAATAACTGTGTAAAACATCACCCACAGATGAGACTAAGCAGGATCACAACTTCGAAAATAAAAAACAAAATTAAGACAAATATATGCAGGCATAATATGTTGAAAATAAAAATCAAACAATAAAAATCTTCAAAGCACAACAAGGTGTAACTAAGAGGCCAAGCCTAACAGAATAGATATGTTAAAGGAAGGAGTTGAAATAAATTCTCAAAGAATAGACAATTGATTCAATTGAATTGCAGTATAAAACTCCCTAAACCTACAAAATGAAATAGATACTCAAAAGGATGGGGCAATGAAGAGAAGAAGCAGAGGGGGAATTTTCTGAAAGTACAGCATTGCTTTCATGGAAATAGCCTTATTTAAACGACTATAATGAAATTAAAAGTAAGTTGTAAAGCAAATAGACAATATTAAAAATGGTAAGGTAAAAATACCAAATCACAAACAAAAATAGAAGCGTCATATAACATCGAATCTCTAATTGGAATCCCAAAAGTACAATAATGCATGGAATGGTCTACTTCAAGCTATATGTGTAAATAACTTTCAAGAAAGATTGATAAACTCAGCAAAGTTATCTGTTGAAATAGATGGAACCATAAGAGCATTGGATTGACTACAAATTAAGGCAATTCATAACAACCCAGCCAGTACTTCAGAAAATATTTGAAAGAATAATACACACAGAAAGAAAACAGTCTCATTCATGAAAACAAAGGTTCATACATATCTCCAGAGGAAGTGATACAGGCAAAAAAATTAATAACATCCAGTACAGTTAATTTCAAAACTCTTAGTACTAATAGGGAAGTAACTAAACTATAGAAAAGAGTGAACTGCTCTCATTAATAATTTAAATGCAAATGGACTAAACTTACCAATTAAATATTGTAGACTAATTACCTAGGGTTTAATAACACCAGCTGCATAACTGCAGCTAGGTGGTTATCCAGGCTTGCTGCTCTTGAAGAAGACCTGTGTTTGATTTGTAGCATCCACGTTGAATAATGCATAACCAGCAGTAGCTCTAGTTCCAGCAGATCTGGCTTCCTCAGGCATTTGTACGCACTTGGCAATACTCCCAAATATACATAAATAAAATTAAAAATTAAAAATATTAATCCAATTATCTGTTCTCTACAAGAACACATAGTACTGAAAACACATTCAAAGATTAAGAGACAAAGGATGGATATTAAGCTACCAAGTAAATGGAAACCCTAAACAATTGCATGTGGCTATTTTTATATCTGATAAAGTAAACTTAAAAATTTTCAGAAGTCAAAAAGTCTACTTCACATTAAAGAAAACAACAAATCAAGATTAATAGTAATAAACATTTATGTATTGATGTTGAGGTTCTCAGCTTCATAATGGTCCATTGTTGCTGTTTTACCTTGTTAAAGTCTCTCCATAGGAGCCAGATTTTTTTCTTGTATAATATTGGACTTTTCTTTTTGTTTTATTTTGTTTTTTCTTTTTGTATAGGTTGTTTGCTTTAATACAGAATTCAAGTGTGAAGTTTTAAAAACATAACCTCCCTCAAAGAAAAGAAAACTTCATTCTTATTTTGTGAATAAAATAGGCAAATCCCCATTCTTCCTAAACACAGGCAATTCACAATTTGTATTGTTGCAAGATCTTTAGAGTTTAGGGTAGTGGAACACTTGATCTTCCATCAGTGGTGGCTGAGATATGTTCTATGTTAATGTAGAAGGAATGAGCTTCCCATCTTTATGAGGCTATGTGAATAGCAGAAGAAAATGGATTTTTTTCTCACATCATTTAGTGGCCAATTTCTTGAAATCATTTGAGTTTTGGACCTAGGAGAACTACCTGAGTTTTCTCAAGACATCATGAACATTTCTTTTCAGAAAAAAAATCTTAGGTGTATAAATATTTGCAGCCCGTTTTCATGATCCTAATGATGTAGAGTATAGAGGACAGATATAGTTCTCTAGATTCTACAGTTCTTTCCTTTTTCGTCCTAAAAAAATGGCTCACAGAAGAGGTGTGCTAGATTTAGTTTCTTGTTCTTCCTTTATTTTTTTTATTTTTGTTTTTCACATAGTGTTGTGCTAGAGTGTGTACACAGAGGGAGTATGGGTGGATGAGTGCCCAAACTCTTTGTGTTTGAGACTACTAGGAATTACAGTCATAATGGTTTCAGTTAAATCCTTATGAGCTTATTAACATTTTAGCTCTGTCTTTTCTTTTCTTTCTGCTTCTGTGTTGTACACCTTCTTCTTTGCACATCTAGGTTCAATGGTTCTTAAATACTTTTTGCCTCAAGGGGCTTGTTGTTTACGCATTCAGTTTTCCAGGTTTCCTTGAAACCTTGGTGATTTGATATGATTTAAGAAAATTAAAGTGATGATTCTAGAGATTATTGTCTTGATTTTATTGCTACTATGAATGAGATCCATCTACATTTTACATCATCTTTAGTTAGAGTAGATCTTGGTTTTGTTGGTGAGCATGCTTACCCAGTTAGAGTATAGATTGAGTTAAAAGACTCTTTAAAATAAACATGCTATACCATCAGTTCAATTTTATTTATACAAAACATGTTTATATATTCAGGGAGCTTTGTGTAATTTCTAGATAACAATTTGCTTTAGCTGATGGACATTTATTCTGCCAGAAAAGAATAGCTATTCAGTCTTAAGAAACTGAGAAATAGTGCAAGAGTGGATGATCAGATAATAGTGTAGTCTAAAGAAATGCTAAGCAAAATGTTATTTTAACATTTTAATACAAACAACAGTTCCATGACTGCCAATATAGCACTGATCTAAATGGGAGTCATCTATTATGGACTCATTTTATATACTTTTATAATTTGCATTGATGGGAATTTCCTATAAGGGAAATATTGAAAGTGCAATAGCTATTCCTTTGATTTTGCTTCTTATTGTTAGGATATCTACCTATGACTAAGCCAAATCAAACACTAAATTATAACTACATCAGAAGTGTCCTTGACCCTTCTTGGTGAGTTCAGCGGTGACATAAGGACCTTTGAGTAGAATGGGGGCAAGATTGGTGTGAGAAGATACTGGGGGAAGAAACTGATATTGGGGTATAAAGTGAATAAACCAATAACTTTAATTTAAAAATGTTTGAATTATTAAAAAAAGAAAATTAATGTTGTAGTAAATCTTTACTGTGCCAACTCACTAATGATTTCTCGCAGAACAACTGAAGCTAGCCATGAGTCAATTGTCTATGAGCTGCCAGAACTTTCAGTGGTTTCCTTCTCTCTTGGACAGGAATCTCTCAAACCAGTTAGACCTCCTTTTGAAAGACTAGCTTGATTTCCATTGTGGCAGCCTGCTAGCCTTCTTGCTTTGAATACAACATGGCTTCCTCAAGGAAATTTCTCTTTCTGTAAAATCCACTGAAACATTGCTGTTGATGCCCTAACTTTGTCTGCAGGAGGCTGTACTGACTATAGGCACTTCTTCAGAATTCTTGCATTGTCTTCAGGAGACAACTTCCATTGTGAAACATTTTGGTGACTTTCTGATGATCTTGTGCTGCCTTATAGAGAATCCTGCTCATCTTGAGGCTATTCTTGCTGTGAATGAGAGAAGAAACCTTCCCACTAATAACTCAGCAGAAAGCCTACGATTGGTAGATTAGTACGTGTACAAGTAAAGATTATTATTGTCAGAACTGCCCTTGCTACCTTTCTGTCTACAAAGACAGTGCATGTTTTACAACACTGTACTTGGGTCAGTAAATGCCAGTTTCTCCTGTGGACTAACTGCCTTATGTTTCAGCATTAAGTATTAATTATACCTTCTTTCACTGACCTTTTATTGGCTTATTGTGATCTTCATCAGAGGTTGAATGAGTTGGTTGCACAGAATCATGGATAACAAGGTGCTTTCAGCTCAAAGCATCCAGCATCAGCATCTACAAAGCAGTGACAGAAGACTGCCAGAGGCCATACACTCCTGGGTTCTGGGAATCTAATTTCTTGGCTTACTCAGAAGCAGAGAGACAGCTGAAGATATTTGTAGATGCAGAGGACAGATACTGTGAAATACTATGGAAATACTAGGAAGGAGTAAGGAGGAATAGAGGTCCTGGGTACTGAATCACTGGTACTCAAATCCCAGAGCAGTCAACCTTTAACCTTAGCACCCAGAGGTTAAAACCTTTGGCTTATTAAAACTTAGACCCATGGCCCAGTTCCCAGTTCTTGAAGATGTACATCTCTGGCTTTGAATTCACAGAGCTGTAAGCCTCTGAATCAATATATAGACCTAAAGAGATCTGGGTTTGACCTATAGAGATTTGAGTCTAGTTTCAGAAAGCTAAAACTGTAACTCTTATTCTGAGAGCCTTGAGTAATAAGCCCCTGGATTTGAGAGCTTACCCTGTTAGCCTCTGCACTACAGAACTCAGTGCTGCTAACACTATGGAACGATCCTTGCTTATTCACAATCTCTATCCTAACAGAACACTATAGAGTCATTTGTAGTAAAACTGCCTAGTGTCTCTAACACTCAACTTCTCAATTAATGAAATAGTATGATTTGACCTCTTCACTACATCTTCAGAAATTTTAGCAGCAATAGGTTTCTTTTAGTAAACAGTAATAATACACTATATTTGTCTAAAATCATTTTGCCCTTTAGTAAAGATTGATCCATGCCTCATGTGTACTCTTTCATACATGAGTAGAACTAGTATGTGTGAAACACATGAACATTTTTACTGTAGCTTTGTATTTGCCCAAATATATGCTTTTCTTTCCCTTCATTCACTGCTTTCAGGGATGAGCCCTGGCCGTAGTAGAATTTGCTCTGTAGATCAGACTGACCTCAAAATAAGAGATATGTCTGCTTTTGTCTGTCCTCCAGTACTGGGATTAAAGTTGTTAAAGGTGTATGCCACCCTTCTCTCTACACACTTCTTTTTTTTTTTTTTTAATTGACATGATCCAATATATCATTTGAAAAAGAAGTTTGTGAAAATCAAGTCTGTCTTCTGTTGAGATTTGGTATTTTTATGATTAACTGAAGAAGATAGATTTTTCTAAATCATAAGAAAATAGTAAATAATTAAGACACTAGTTGAAGTTTTCTAAATAGCCCTCTTTATTTCTAAGCACTGACTAATTATATCTACTCATGGAACTGTACAACCTTTTGTATTCCTGTCCCAGTTCCTGAATAATGACACAGAGGCTTATATTTACTTACAATGCTTTTAGCCTTAGCTTAGGCTTTCTCTCCAACTAGCTCTTTTTTTTTCAAGGAGTCATTTACATTTTAAAGACATAATTTAAATATACTGTCAGTAAGCCAGCACATTTTGTGAAATGGATACATTAATATAGCATGAATCCCTATTAAGACAGAGAATGTTTGTGGATGGTGACATGACAGTCATGCCATAAGAACTTGACATCAAAGTTGACAATGTGAGTTTATTTTTGTGACCCACAGAATAGAAGGAGAAAATCAAGTCCTACACGTTGTCCTCTGACCTCATATTCAGGATGGCATTTTTGCCCCTACTCTCCAACATCTAAAAACATCTTTGAGACAGGGTTTCTCTTTTGTAGTCCTGGTTGTCCTGGAACTCCCTCTATAGATCAAACCAGCTTGGAACTCAGAGATCTATTTGTCTATGACTTCTGAGTGCTGGGATTAAAGGTGTGAGCTACCATAACCCAGATTTTTGCTTCTGCCTGTGTATGATAAAACAATTAAAAAAATACAGAATGGGTCTTGTCTTTTCTCTCCTTCCTTCCTTCCTTCCTTCCTTCCTTCCTTCCTTCCTTCCTTCCTTCCTTCCTTCCTCCCTCCCTCCCTCCCTCCCTCCTTCCCTCCCTTCCTTCCTTTCTTCCTTTTTCCCTTCCTCTCTTTCTTCCTTTCTCTCTTCCTTTCTCTCTTCCTTTGTCTCTTCCTTTCTTTCTTTGTCTGTCTTCCTTCCTTTCTCTCTCCTTCCTTCCTTTCTTTTTTTGAAGGTTTGGTTTTATTGGATATTTTCTTCATTTACATTTCAAATTTTATCCCCAAAGCCCCCTATAAACTCTCCTGCCCTGCTTCCTATCCCATCCACTCCCTCTTCTTGGCCCTGGCATTCCCCTCTACTGGAGCATATGATCTTCACAAAACCAAGGGCCTTTCTTCCATACATGTGCAACTAGAGACTCAACTCTGGGGGGTACAGCTTAGTTCAAATTGTTGTTCTTCCTATAGGGTTGCAGACCCTTTTACTCCTTGGGTACTTTCTTAGCTCCTTCATTAGGGTCCTTGTGTTCTATCCAATAGATGACTGTGAGCATCCACTTCTGTATTTGCCAGGCACTGGCATAGCCATACAAGAGAGAGCTATATCAGGGTCCTGTCAGCAAAATCTTTCTGGCATATGCAATAGTGCCTGGGTTTGGTGGTTGTATATGGGATAGATCCAGGGTGGTCTCTCTGGCCCCTACAGGAGAAGTTCTCTACCCTCTTTGTATTGTCTATATTTGGTGCACCAATCTGCCCACATGTCAATTCATGTATGTTTTTGTTTCGTTGTCTGAATGACTGACTGTTCTGTGTATCATGTTGGAAAATAAAAATGGTTAGAACTCTATCTGCTGATTTAGTCTCAATTTGCACAGCGGAGCTCAAGAGTGGCCCACACTTTAGCCAAGAATCAAGCACAGCCGGAGAGCTTCTGATGAAAAAAAGGAGTCTGCAACCTCTTAGTTATAAAGCAAAGAAGCTGATAGTTTTTTTCCTAGAAAATTGTCTGCAATTGTGATTATTGTGTTTAGCACGTGACAAAGTGCTTTTGTATCTTATAATTATAGCTAGAAAAAGTAAAATTCTTTGATTGATCTAAATTTATAAGATTCACGTAGTCACTTCATTTGGTTTTTGACTGGTCTTAAAGGTATAAATATGCTCTGCATGTCTTCATCATAGAGTATTAGCTTATAAGTTATTGGGTATGATTAAAAAGGTGTAGCACTGGTAACAAGAAAGTTAGCTTTAAATTGGAGTCATTTTAAGCACATGGCGTAAACGAGCCCAGAAAACTAGGCCTCTAAGGATTCTTCTAATTGAGGTAAAATTTAATGTGATTCTTATCCTAGAAAGTAGGCTTAGAGATAAGATTTAAAACAATGTCTCTTTAATGAAGCATTAAAATTTTCACTGTCATGCATTCATAGGTATAAATTGGCAGCCAAACTTCATAACGTGATGGTGATATTTCTAGTATTGATTTTAAAGATGATAATTTGTTTTTAAATTGGGTTTTGCTTTCCCAAAGTTGTAGATATATTCTAATATTGCAAAAGAAACTTAAAAATTCTAAAATCTCTCCTCGCTGTAAGAGGAGCAAAGCTCAGAGCAGCCTTGGTGATGCTTATGTGGCATTTCTTTTGTTTTGCAAACTGTGCCTAAAGAAGTTTACTTCAAATCTTTGCTCTCACACAATGAACTCCTTTAAGGTTTGTGAGAGTAGCTGTTGCCTCATAAAAGTGATTCAGAGGCAATCTCTTGTTAATATTTAGGGTCTTAATTATCCTAGAAAAATTGTGGTTCAAAAAAATTTTTTAGAGAAATGATGATTTGCTTATTTCAAATTATTTTCAAAAGCTTCCAGGAGATGTTAATTGGCTAAGACCTCACCTTAAACTTACCACAGGGGAACTTAGGTGCTATCAAGTGAGATTCAAATTAACTGGTGAGAAACAAAAAAGTTTCACAGAAAGTAGAGAAAACTTCCGTGATCAATTGTTATCAATTATAATCAATGGTAATTAAATACTAGCTGGTTATTTTAGTTATGGTTATTAAATGTACCCACAACAATTGTTTGGCAAGAGAAAACATTAATGTAAAATCATCTTTCTTCACCTCAAAGTAAAGTTTTAACATCCTATTATAAGGCTGCTGTGGTGCTAATTAAGAATTAAGAATTCCTTGTTCCAAACAGCAATTGGTTATTGCAAAATATTGATATTTGGCCTATTGCATACCATCATTTTTAGATAAAATTGATAATCATTATCCTAAAGATAAGTTAAAATTGCTTTTATGCATGCTTTTGTATATTCTATAAGTTTGTGAATACATGCATCCCATTTACTGTATTTAAAAACAACCCTTCTTTGGGAGAAAAGTATATTTGAATTGGGATCACATGTTTATTTTGAGTTTCCTCCTGCTTCAGCACAGATAATTAAATTGTGTGCTGTAGATGATGTTTTAAAATGTTAAATAATCAAGCTTTAATTTGTATATATATATATACATATATATATATATATATGTATGTATATATATATATATACAACATATACATATATATAACATCTCAGAGCTGACAATTGCTTAAAATTGTTCGTGCCTCAGATACTCTAAATTCTCAAATTTGCAATTGTTTATGCATATACAACTTTACATCATCAAAATAGTAATGGCTTAAGATAATATTTTGGTATTTTTAGAGAATGTGCATGTCGAATTGTAAAAATTTGTTCTCAGTGTGCTTAGTTTCTACCTGATTCCACATAATGGTGTTAATTCTTGAGTACTTATACTTAATTATTGCAAATGAATACTCTTATTTCTGATAAAATAAATAATTAAATAAATAAAATATGCACATGTGACTATTGATACATTTTCAGGCTTTCTAGTTACAACTTCTCTACAAGAGAAACAACTGAAAGTGTGATTAGTCACTGCCTATGTTAAAAAAATTTTTTTAAATATACCTGTTGTTCCAAATTAGATTAAAACAGTTATTGGAACTGGCTATAACAGTCAAGTATTTGAGATATTTTGTCACAATTTAATGTTACCCATGTTACTGAGATTTTCTATTATTCTCAAAGACAAGGTATTGTGGAACTTTAAAAACTATATCTTCTTAAAAAACAAAGAAGGGGAGGAATTACATCCCTGTGCACATTATTTAAATCACATTTTTATTTAAAAAATTTTAAAATTTGGATGTCAAAGAACTTACTAAATGCCTTATAGTATCTTAAAACTAGACATAATTATGTCTAGGTAAGATGAAAGGGATCCACTTATTGGCACATGTCATGATCCTGACAGAAAGTTGATATGAGGAAGAAAGGGAGTGTTTCTGTTTTTTCCACAGAATACTGCAGGAGCACGCTAGCTTCCAGAGTGATTCCTGTGACAGGCTGACCTGTGAGTCCCTGGGTGCCCTGACAGTGGTGACAAGAAAGCTGTATTGAGTGTACAGAGAAAGAGAAATTGGGAAGAGCAGCCACTTGCAAACAAGATGAAGAAACTCTATCTCCACCATGGGCTACAGCAAGGAGAGCAGACCTGGTGTCAACTTGGGGACAACTAAAAGGGCTGATTGTGAGGCAGAGGGACTGCTACAGAGTATTAGACAAGATTTCATCAGAGACACTGTTTTTGGCCATTCAGGCCAACTCCCCTTTAGCTGTAAAAAAAAAAAAAAGCTTGTGTTAGAAATTTTGACTGAGTTAAGATCACCATTCTTGACAAGTCTATTCATATTAATTGTAATTCTTGTCAATGAACTAATTGTGTAGATCCTAATTTAGATAGGAATCTGCTGTTATCATCTTGTTATAAAGACCTGCTAATGTTTTGCTGCCTGTAGAGTTAAGAAATGATCTTTGGTTTGAGAATTCGGGCATGCACACTTTGAAAAGTTTAAATTAGCAATTGAATCTGTAGATTACATTCAGCAGGATAGCCATTTTTAGTATATTGATCCTGCCAATCCATGAGCATGGGAGATCTTTCCATCTTCTGAGATCTTCTTCAATTTATTTCTTCAGAGACTTGAAGTACTTATCATACAGATCATTCACTTCCTTAGTTATAGTCACACCAAAATATTTTATATTATCTGTGACTATTGTGAAGGGCGTAGTTTCTTTAATTTCTTTCTCAGCCTGTTTGTCCTTTGTGTAGAGAAAGGCCATTGATTTATTTGAGTTCATTTTATATCCAGCTACTGCTCTGAAGCTGTTTATCATGTTTAGGAGTTCTCTGGTGGAATTTTTGGGATCCCAAATATATACTATCATATCATCTGCAAATAGTGATATTTTGACTTCTTCCTTTCCTATTTGTTGTCTAATTGTCTGGCTAGGACTTCAAGTACTATATTGAATAGGTAGGGAGAAAGGGGACAGACTTGTCTAGTCCCTAATTTTAGTATGATTGTTTCTGGCTTCTCTCCATTTATTTTGATGTTAGCTACTGGTTGGCTATATATTGCTTTGATAATGCTTAGGTATGGGCCTTGAATTCCTGATCTTTCCAAGACTTTTATCATGAAGGGGTGTTGGATTTTTTCAAATGCTTTTTCAGCATCTAACAATATGATCATGTGGTTTTTGTCTTTGAGTTAGTTTATATAGTGGATTATGTTGATGGATTTCCATATATTAAACCATCCCTGCATTCCTGGAATGAAGTCTACTTGATCATAATGGATGCTCATTTTGATTTGTTCTTGGATTCAGTTAGCACAAATTTAATTGAGTCTTTTTTCATTGATATTCATAAGGGAAATTGGTTTGAATGTCTCTTTCTTTGTTGGATATTTGTGTGGTTTAGGTATCAGAGTAATTGTGGCTTCATAGAATAAATTGGGTAGAGTAGCTTTCTGTTTCTCAAAAAAACTGGAAATCATGGATGAAATGGACAACTTCCTAACAAATACCAGGTACCAAAGTTAAGCCAGGGTCAGATTAACAATATAAACAGTCCCATTTCCTCTAAAGAAATAGAAGCAGTCATCAATAGTCTCCCAACCAAAAAAGCCCAGGACCAGATGGGTTTAGTGCAGAGTTCTATCAGAACTTCAAAGAAGACCTAATTCCAACTCTCTTCAAATATTCCACAAAATAGAAACAGAATGTCCTCTACACAACTCATTCTATGAAGCCACAGTTACTCTGATACCGAAATCACAGAAAGATCCAACAAAGAAAGAGAACTTCAGACCATTTTCCCTTATGAATATAAATGCAAAAATACTCAATAAAATCCTCAAAAACTGAAATCAAGAACACATCAAAATGATCATGCATCATGACCAAATAGGCTTCATTCCAGGAATGGAGGGATGGTTTTTAATATGGAAATCCATCAATGTAATCCACTATATGAACAAACTCAAAGACAAAAACTACATGATCATCTCCTTAGATGCTGAGAAAGCATTTGCCAAAAACAACACCCCTTCATGATAAAAGTCTTGGAAAGATCAGAAATTCAAGGCCCTTACCTAAACATAATAAAAGCAATATACAGCAAAGCAGTAGCCAACATCAAAATAAATTGAAAGAACCTTGAAGCAATCCCACTAAAATTAGGGACTAGACAAGGCTGCCCACTTACTCCTTACCTATTCAATAAAGTACTTAAAGTCCTATCCGGAGCAATTCGACAACAAAAGGAGATCAAGGGGAAACAAATTGGAAAGGAAGAAGTCAAAATATCACTGTTTGCAGATGATATATATATATATACATACATATATATATATATATATATATATATATATATATATATATATACACACATATATATATGTAAGTATATGTAAGTATATATAAGTATATATAAGTATATATAAGTATATATAAGTATATATAAGTATATATAAGTGACCCTAAAAATTCCACCAGAAAATTCCTAAACCTGATAAACAGCTTCAGTGCAGTAGCTGGATATAAAATTAACTCAAACAAATCAATGGCCTTTCTCTGCACAAAGGATAAATGGGCTGAGAAAGAAATTAGGTAAACAAAACCTTTCACAATAGTCACAAATAATATAAAATACTTTGGTGTGACTCTAACTAAACAAGTGAAAGATCTCTATGACAAGAACTTCAAGTCCCTGAAGAAGATCTCAGAACATGGATAGCTCTCCCATGCTCATGGATTGGCAGGATTAATATAGTCAAAATGGCTATCCTGCCGAAAGCAATCTACAGAATCAATGCAATCCCCATCAATATTCCAACTCAATTCCTCACTGAGTTAGAAAGGACAATCTGCAAATTCATCTGGAATAATAAAAAACCTAGGATAGCAAAAACTATTCTCAACAATTAAAGAACCTCTGGGGGAAGCACGATGCCTGATATTAAGCTGTACTACAGAGCAATTGCGATAAAAACTGCATGGTACTGGTCCAGCAACAGACATGTAGATCAACGGAATAAAATTGAAGACCCAGAAATGAATACACACAGCTATGGTCACTTGATCCTTGACAAGGGAACTAAAACCATCCAGTGGAAAAAAGACAGCATTTTAAACAAATGGTGCTGGCACAACTGGCAGTTATCATGTAAAAGAATGCAAATTGATCCTTTCTTATCTCCTTGTACAAAGCTCAAGTCTAAGTGAATTAAAGACCTCTACATAAAACCAAGATCCTGAAATTTATAGAGGAGAAAGTGGAGAAAATCCTCAAAGATATGGGCACAGGAGAAAAATTCCTAAACAGAACAGCAATGGCTTGTGCTGTAAGATCAAGAATTGACTTATGGGACCTTATAAAACTGCAAAGTTTCCCTAAGGCAAAAGACACTGTCAAGAAGACAAAAAGGCACCAACAGATTTGGAAAGGATTTTTACCAATTCTAAATCTGATATGGGACTAATATCCAATATCTAGAAAGAGCTCAAGAAGCTGGATGCCAGAAATTCAAATAACCTCATTTAAAAATGGGCTACAGAGCAAAACAAAGAATTCTCAACTGAGGAATACCAAATGGCTGAAAAACACCTGAAAAAAATGTTCAACATCCTTAATTATCAGGGAAATGCAAATCAAAACAACACTGAGATTCCACCTCACACCAGTCAGAATGGCTAAGATCAAAAATTCAGGTGACAGCAGATGCTGGCGAGGATGTGGAAAAAGAGGAACACTCCGCTATTGCTGGTGGGATTGCAAGCTTGTACAACTACTCTGGAAGTCCGTCTGGTGGTTCCTCAGATAATTGGACACAGTACTACAGGAGGTTCCAGCAATACTTCTCCTGGGCATATACCCAGAAGATGTTCCAACTGGTAATAACACATGCTCCACTACCTTCATAGCAGCCTTATTTATAATAGCCAGAAGTTGGAAAGAACCCAGATGTCCCTCAACAGAGGATTGGATACAGAAAATGTGGTACATTTACACAATGGAGTACTATTCTGCTATTAAAAAGATGAATTTATGAAATTCTTGGGCAAATGGATGTATCTGGAGGATATAATCCTTAGTGAGGTAACCCAATCACAAAAGAAGTCATTGGATATTCACTCACTGATAAGTGAATATTAGCCCAGAAACTTAGAAGATCCAAGATACAATTTGCAAAACACAAGAAAATCAAGAAGAAGGAAGATCAGCGTGTGGATACATCATTCCTCCTTTGAACAGGGAAGAAAATACCCATGAAAGGAGTTAAAGAGACAAAGTTTGGAGCTAAGACAAAAAGATTGACTATCCAGAGACTACCCCACCCAGGGATCCATCCCATAATCATTCACCAAAGTCAGACACTATTTCATAGGACAGTAAGCGTTTGTTGAAGGGACCCTGATATAGCTGTCTCATATGAGGATATGTCAGTGCCTGGCAAATACAGAAGTGGATGCTCTCAGTCATCTATAGGATGGAACACAGGGCTCCCAATGGAGAAGCTAGAGAAAGTACCACAGGAGCTGAAGGGGCCTGCAACCCTATAAGAGGAACAACAATATGAACTAACCAGAACCCCCATTGGGAAGAGAGGCCCCTTGCTGTTCCAAACTTTATATGCCCCAATACAGGGGAATGCCAGGGCCAAGAAATGGGAGTGGGTGGGTAGGGGCACAGGGCAGGGGGAGAGTAGAGGAAACCTTTGGGATAGCATTTGAAATGTATATTAAGAAAATATCTAATTAAAAAAAGAGGTTCTGTACCAAATTAATCAATCAGTCAATCAGACAATGAATCAATCAGTATCACCATGATGTTAGCTGTTAATTTCAATAGTACTATTGTGTATTTGGTAGATTTTAAGAATCATGAGAAGAGCAAAACTGAAACTCTGAATTCTCTGAAATGTAGAATACCCAAGATACAATTTGCAAAACACAAGAAAATCAAGAAGAATTAAGACCAGCGTGTGGTGTGGATACATCATTCCTCCTTAGAGCAGGGAACAAAATACCCATGTAAGGAGTTACAGAGACAAAGTTTGGAGCTAAGACTAAAAGATGGACTATCCAGAGATAGTCCACCCAGGGATCCATCACATAATCATTCACCAAAGTCAAACACTATTGCATAGGACTGCAAGAGTTTGTTGAAGGGACCCTGATATAGCTGTCTCATATGAGGCTATGTCAGTGCCTGGCTGTTTTTTGTATAATGTCCTTCGATTCGCATTATATTTTTGATGACTTCCTTCTGCAGATCAATGCTGTCAACTCTGGTTTGTAAACTGTTTGAGTAATCAGATCACATCTATTTATTATGCCCAATAAATCTCTTACCACTCCAACAAATATTTAATTATGCCACTGATTCAGCTGCCTTGTTTTTCCTAATCAGGTTGAGAATTTTCTAACATGTCTTCTCCTTTGAACATACTTTAATTCAAAATGAAGGAAAGAGCATCTCTGGTCCAATTAGGTTGTCCAAACACAACCCCTGAGCTTAATTTTTATCAAACACTGAACTGGCATTTGGCCATTTTATTCTTTGCTTGGATCCTTCTGCCATGTATAATTTCAAGATGACAATTCCCTTTGGACTTTTGGCTGAAGGCACATGTCACTTCCAATTCATTACTTTCTTAATATTTGCTCACTGCAGAGCATCTGTCTTCATGCAGGCATCTTTGGATAATGATGTACACCTCTGTAAAAGCAAAATAATTGTAATGCATGACTAAGGGAAATAAAACACAGGAATGTAATTTTCCAAATTTGAGGATCTTTCTGTGCTATATCTTATATATGGTGATGTTTGCATTTTTAGTATGCTTGTGGCATATTTTTGTGGAGAAACATCATTCAAGGAAAGCATTTGCTTTGTAGATGTTTTATTGAATGTTGCATGCCTCCTCATGTGGTCTGACTGAAAATGATATCACTAAACAAGAAAGAGTGTATTTCTTCAAATCCACACGTACTAGAAGTCTTACTGAGGGAAATAAACAAGAGCAAATAATGGCATATGTCACTTATTTTGTCTTTATTCATTTCATGTCTTGGTAAATTTTGTTTGCACTTTTCATTATTGAAAAAAGGGCATTCAAAACTTTGAACAACTCCAGCAGTCACTCATTAAATTCTCACAATCCAGAAGTTATAAGAGTTATGAATCAGATAAAGGCATAATCTCAAAATATCAACAGAGTAATTGCATTATGTAATGGGGTTCAGATTGTAGCTTGCTATGGTATGAGCGAACAGTTGCACAGAATCACAAATCTCTCAACACTTCGTTTACTGAGACTACATAAGGGGATGGGCTTCTAGAATATCTATGAAGGGCAGAGCAGAAGCATGGCCTGGAGAATCTGAAATTTATAAGGGGTCTCATAGATGTGGAAGATGGTAGTGTAGTGGTAGATCTGCCCAGTGGTAGATCTGCCCAATCTAGGTGCACAGCCTGTATTCATATTATCTGAGTCATGTTTTCATTGCCGGGGCATATTTGGAAGGAGATTTACTCCAGCAGGTTCCCTGAATTCTTTCTTAGTTACTTTGTCATTTGTATACAGGAAACCTACTGTTTGTATGTTTTCATTTTGTATTTCATTTAAGATATTTTGTTTAATGTGATTATTAGCTGTAGCAATTTCCTTCTGGCAATTTTAGCGTTGCTTCTGTATAGTGTCATATCATGTGAGAAAAAAAAAAGCTTTGACTTCTTCTTTTCCAATTTGCATACCAATGATCTTTTCTTCCTCTGTCTTTTTGAAGTAGCTAAGACTCTAGGTACTATATTGTGTAGGTATGAAGACAAAGGACAACCTTGTCTTGTTCCTGATTGTAGTGGAATTGTTTTGAATTTCTCTCAATTTAGGTAGACTATGCACTAGGGCTTGATGTCAACTGCCTTTATTATGTTGATGTTTGTCCCTTTTAGGTAAGTTGGATCTTTCCAAGGTCGTCATTTGTGCATTAATGAGATGGTTATGTGGTTTTTGTCCTTTAGTTTGTTTATACGATGGGTTAATGCATTAATACAATCATCTCTGCATCACTAGGAGCTCTGGTTGGTTGATATTGTTGTTCTTCCTATCGGGTTGCAAACCCCTTCAGCTACTCAGTCCTTTCTCTAATTCCTCCATTGGGCTCCCTGTGTGCAGTGAGCATCCACATCTGTATTGTCAGGATCTGGCAGAGCCTCTCAGGATACAGCTATTGCAGGATCTTGTCAGTATGCACTTCTTGGCATCCACAATAGTGTCTGTGTTTGGTGACTGTATATGGGTTGGATTCCCAGGTAGAAAAGTCTGTGGATGGGCTTTGCTTCAATCTCTGCTCCACACTTTGTGTCCATATTTGCTCCCATGAGTATTTTGTTACCCCCTTATAAGAAGGACTGAAATATCCTTCTGAAACATTGGTCTTTCTTATTCTTGAGCTTCCTGTGGTCTTTGAATTGTATCTTGGGTATTAGAAGATTTGGGGGCTAATAACCACTTACCAGTGAGTGCATACCATGTGTTTTCTTATGTGAATGGATTACCTCACTCAGGATAATATTTCCTAGTTCCATCTATTTACCTAATAATTTCCTGAATTCATTATTTTTAATACCTGAGTAGTATTCCATTGTATAAATGTACCGCGATATCTGTATCCATTCCTCTGTTGAAAGACATCTGGGTTCTTTCCAGCTTCTGGCTATTATAAGTAAGTCCATTATGAATATAGTGGATATTCATAATGTGTCCTTGTTATATGTTGAAAAATATTTTTGGTATATGTGCAGTAGTAGTATAGCTATGTCCAATTTCTGAGGAACTGCCAGACTGATTTCCAGAGTGGCTGTACATGCTTGCAATTCCACCAACAATGAAGGAGTGTTATTCTTTTTTCACATCCTTGCCAGCATCTGCTGTCACCCAAGTTTTTTATCTTAGCCATTCTGACTGGTATGAGGTAGAATCTCAGGGTTGTTTTGATTTGAAATTCCATGATGACTAAGGGTGTTGTTCGTTTCATTTTTTTTTTTGGTGGGGGGTGGGGGTTTAAAGACAGGGTTTCTCTGTGTATCCCTGGCTTTCCTGGAACTCACATTGTAGATCAGGCTGGCCTCGAACTCAGAAATCTGCCTGTTTCTGCCTCCTGAGTGCTGGGATTAAAGGCATGCGCCACCATGCCTGGCATTGATTATTTCTTTAGGTGTTTCTATGCAATTTGGTATTCCTCAGTTGAGAGATCTTTGTTTCTCTCTATACCCCATTTTTTAAATAGGGTTATTTGATTGTCTGGAGTTGAATTTCTTAATTTCTTTGTATACATTGGATATCAGCCCTCTATGGAACATAACATTGGTAAATATATTTCCCAATCTGTTGGTTGCCATTTTGTCCTATTGACAGTGCCCTTTGCCTTTCAGAAGCTTTGCAATATTTTGAGCATAGGTCATTTTTATTCTATTTAGGAAAATTTCCTCTGTGCCGATATGTTGGAAGACAGTCCCCATTTTCTCTTCAATTAGTTTCAGTGTATCTGTTTTGATGTGGTGGTCCTTGATACACTTGGACTTTATCTTTGTACAAGGAGATAACAATGGATCAATTTTGAGGAAGGTTTATTTCTGATTTCAAGGCCAGCCTGGTCTGCAGAATGAAGTTCAGGACAGTCAAGGCTATAAGGAGAGAAACCCTGTCTTGAGAAACCAAAAAAAAAAAAAAAAGAATTGATAGATTTGCTTTCTTCTACCACCTGATCACCAGTTGAACTATCACCATTTGTTGAAAATGCTGTCTTTTTGAGGCTCTGACTGCCAGTGCAAGTGAGGGAGGTATTCCCAGGTCCCTCAGAGAACAGTCTGCACAGGTGAGAGTGTGGACTGCAGAAGCTACACAGCTTGTAGGACAGACCCTATTTTGTGCTCCAGATATCTGGGAACCTTTCCCCACCAGAGGAGAGGTGGCCACCTGAGAGGGCTCTGACCACCAGAGCAGGTGAGAGAGCCATCTTGTGTCCCTGGTCCATCAGAGACAGTTCTGAGCATATGAGCATACAGACTGCAGAGCAACACATCTTCTGGGACAGGCCCTGTTTCAGTCCTTCATCTTCAACCAGGAGGCAAGTCTGAACACCTGACCTCTGTGTACATTCCCTGCAAAAGGAGAGCTTGCCTGCAGAGAATACTCTGACCACTGAAACTCAGGAGAGAGCTGGACTCCCAGGACTGTTGACAGAGGCTACAGAATCATAGTAGGAATAAGCTTCAACCAGAGACAACTATAACAACAAATGTCAGCTATTACCAGATGACAAAAGACAAATGTAAAAATCTTATTAACAGAAACCGAGGCCACTCACCATCATCAGAATGTAGCACGTACATCTCAACCAGTCCTGGATATCCCAACAAACCCGAAGAGCAAGACTCAGATTTAAAATCATACATCATGATGCTGGTAGAGGACTTTAAGAAGGGCATTAATAACTAACTTAAAGAAATACAGGAAAACACTGCTAAAGAGGTAAAAGTCCTTAAAGAATTACAGGAAAACAAAACCAAACAGGTGATGGAATTTAACAAAACCATCCAAAACCTAAAAAAGAAAGTAGAAACAATAAAGAATACCCAAAGTGGGACACCTTTGGAGATAGAAACCCTAGGAAGGAAATCATAGGAAACATAGATGTGAGCATCAGCGAAAGAATACAAGAGATGGAAGAGAGAATCTCAGGTGCAGAAGATTCCATACAGAACATGGGCACAACAATCAAAGAAAATGCAAAATGCAAAAAGATCTTAACTCAAAATATCCAAGAAATGCAGGACACAATGAGAAGACCAAACCTACAAATAATGGGAGTAGATGAGAATGAAGATTTTCAACTTAAAGGGCCAGCAAATATCTTCAACAAAATTATAGAAGAAAACTTCCCAAACCTAAAGAAAGAGATGCCCATGAACATACATGAAGCCTACAGAACTCCAAATAGACTAGACCAGAAAGAAAATTCCTACTGATATTGGGTCCCAGGTCACTCAGAGCCACTCTGCTCAGGTCAGCTCACAGACCTCAAAGGGTCTCTCAGACCCAGTCTTCACAGTTCACCTCAGGGACTGCAAAGGGTGAGTGAGCAAACAGCTGAGCATTGCACCTTTTGAGACAGACCCAGCTTGGGGCTCTAGATATCCAGGATCCCTCTCTGCCTGAGGAGAGTTCTCCCTCCTCCTGGGAGGGATTTTCCTGCCAGAACTTGTAAGAGAGCCACATTGGGTCCCAGGTAGCTCAGAAACTAGTCTGTTCAGGTCAGCTCAGGGACTACAAAGGGTCCCACAGAGACCAGTCTGTGCAGGTGAGTGTGCAGATCCCAGAGGCAACACATTGTCTAGGACAGGCCCTATATAAGGTCTTCAACTTTACCTAAAAGGCAGATCTGAACACCAAAACTCCTTTCATCTTCCCTACAAGAGAAGAGCTCGCCTGCTGAGACTACTCTGACCACTGAGATTCAGGAGAGAGCTGGGCTCCAGGTCTGCTGACAGAGGCCAACAGAATCACAGGAGGAACAAGCTCCAACCAGAGACAACTATAACAACCAACTCCAGAGATTACCAGATGGCGAAAGGCAAACATAAGAATCTTAATAACAGAAACCAAGACCACTCACCTTCATCAGAACCCAGCACTCCCACTTCAGCCAGTCCTGGATAACCCAACACACCCAAAAAGCAAGACTCAGATTTAAAATAATATCTCATGGTGCTGGTAGAGGACATGAAGAAGGACACTAAGAAAGACATGAATAACTCATTTAAAGAAATGCAGGAGAACAATGCTAAAGAGGTAAAAGTCCTTAAAGAGGAAACACAAAAATCCTTTAAAGAACTACAGGAAAACACAACCAAACAGGTAATAGAATTGAAGAAAACCATCCAGGACATAAAAAGGGAAATAGAAATAATAAAGAAAACCCAAAATGAAACAACTTTGGAGATAGAAACCCTAGGATAGAAATCAGGAACCATAGATGTGAGCATCAGCAACAGAATACAAGAGATGGAAGAGAGAATCTCAGGTGCAGAAGATTCCATAGAGAACATGGGCACAATAATCCAAGAAAATGCAAAATGCAAAAAGATCCTAACTCAAAACATCCAGGAAATCCAGGACACAATGAGAAGACCAAACCTACGAATAATAGGAGTAGATGAAAAAGAAAATTTTCAACTTAAAGGGCCAGCAAATATCTTAAACAAAATAATAGAAGAAAACTTCCCATACCTAAAGAAAGAAATGCCCATGAACATACAAGAAGACTACAGAACTCCAAATAGACTGGACCAGAAAAGAAATTCCTCCCAGCACATAATTATCAAAACAACAAATGCACTAAATAAAGACAGAATATTAAAAGCAGTAAGGGAAAATGGTCAAGTAACATATAAAGGCAGGCCTATCAGAATTACACCAGACTTCTCACCTGAGACTATGAAAGCCAGAAGATCCTGGACAGATGTTATTTAGACCCTAAAAGAACACAAATGCCAACCCAGGGTACTATATCCAGCAAAACTCTCAATTAACATAGATGGAGAAACCAAAGTATTCCATGATAAAACCAAATTCACACAATATGTTTCCACGAATCCAGCCCTTCAAAGGATAATAAAGGGAAACCACCAAAACAAGGACAGAAATTACATCCTAGAAAAAGCAAGAAAGTAATCCTTCAACAAACCTAAAAGAAGACAGCCACAACAACAGAATCCCAACCTTAACAACAAAAATAACAGGAAGCAACGAGTACTTTTCTTTAAATTCTCTTAACATCAATGGACTCAATTCCCCAATAAAAAGACATAGACTAATAGACTGGCTATACAAACAAGACCCAACATTTTGCTGCTTACAGGAAATGCACCTTAGGGAAAAAGACAGATGCTACCTTAGGGTGAAAGGCTGGGAAGCAGTTTTCCAAGCAAATGGTCCAAAGAAAAAAGCCTGAGTAGCCATTCTAATATCGGATAAAATTGACTTTCAACCCAAAGTTATAAAAAAAGACAAGGAGGGGCACTTCATACTCATCAAAGGTAAAATCAACCTAGATGAACTTTCAATTTTGAATATCTATGCTCTGAATACAAGGGCAGCCACATTCATTAAAGAAACTGTAGTAAAGTTAAAAGCACACATTGCACCTCACACAATAATATTGGGAGACTTCAACTCCCCACTCTCACCAATGGACAGATCCTGGAAACAGAAACTAAACAGAGACACATGGACACTAACAGAAGTCATAAAACAAATGGATTTAACAGATATCTACAGAACATTTTATCCTAAAACAAAAGGATATACATTCTTCTCAGCGCCACATGGTACCTCTTCCAAAATTGACCATATAATTGGTCACAAAACAGGCCTCCACAGATACAAAAAATATTGAAATTATCCCATGCATCCTATCTGGCCACCACGGACTAAGGCTGATCTTCAATAACAACATAAATAGAGAAAGCAAACATTCTCATGGAAACTGAACAACACTCTAGTCAATGATTCCTTAGTCAAGGATGAAATAAAGAAAGAAATTAAAGACTTTCTAGAGTTTAATGAAAATGAAGCTACAACATACACAAACTTATGGGACACAATGAAGGCAGTCCTAAGAGGAAAACACATTGCCCTGGGTGCCTCCAAAAAGAAACTAGAGAGAGCATACACTAGTAACTTGAAAGCACACCTAGAAGCTCTAGAACTAAAGGAAGCAAATTTACCCAAGAGGAGTAGACAGCAGGAAATAATCAAACACAGGGGCTAAATCAACCAAGTAGAAACAAAAAGAACTATTCAAAGAATCAACCAAACCAGGAGCTGGTTCTTTGAGGAAATCAACAAGATAGATAAACCCTTAGCCAGACTCACTAGAGGGCACAGGGACAGTCTCTTAATTAACAAAATCAGAAATGAAAAATAAGACATAACGGAACCTGAGGAAATCCAAAACATCATCAGATCCTACTACAATGGATATACTCAACAAAGCTAGAAAACCTGGATGAAATGGACAATTTCCTAGACAGATACTAGGTACCAAAGTTAAGCCAGGATCAGATTAAGGATCTACACAGTCCCTTTTCCCCTAAAGAAATAGAAGCAGTCATTAATAGTCTCCAAACCAAAAAAAAGCACAGGACCAGATGGGTTTAGTGAAGAGTTCTATCAGACCTTCAAAGAAGACCTAGTTCCAGTTCTCCTCAAACTATTCCACAAAATAGAGACAGAGGTACTCTACCCAACTCATTCTATGAAGCCACAATTACTCTGATACCTAAACCACACAAAGATCCAACAAAGAAAGAGAACTTCAGACCAATTTCCCTAATGAATATCAATGCTAAAATACTCAATAAAATCCTCGCAAACCATTTCAAGAACACATCAAAACAATCATCCATCATGACCAAGTAGGCTTCATCCCAGGAATGCAGGGATGGCTTAATATATGGAAATCCATCAACGTAATCCACTATATAAACAAATTCAAAGACAAAAACCACATGATCATCTCATTAGATGCTGAGAAAGCATTTGTCAAAATCTAACACCCTTTCATGATAAAAGTCTTGGAAAGACCAGGAATTCAAGGCCCATATCTAAACATAATAAAAGCAATATACAGCAAACCAGTAGCCACCATCAAACTGAATGGAAAGAAGCTGGAAGCAATACCATTAAAATCAGGGTCTAGACAAGGCTGCCCACTTTCACCCTACCTATTCAATATAGTACTTGAAGCCTTAGCCAGAGCAATTTGACAACAAAAGGAGGTCAAGGGGATACAAATTGGAAAGGAAGAAGTTAAAATATCACTGTTTGCAGATGATATGATAGTATATATTTGGTACCCCAAAAATTTCACCAGAGAACTCCTAAACCTGATAAACAGCTTCAGTGCTGTAGCTGGATATAAAATTAACTGAGACAAATCAATGGCCTTTCTCTACACAAAGGATAAAAGGGCTGAGAAAGAAATTAGGGAAACAACACCCTTTAGAATAGTCACAAATACTATAAAATACCTTTGTGTGACTATAACTAAGGAAGTGAAAGATCTTTATGACAAGACCTTCAAGTCTCTGAAGAAAGAAATTGAAGAAGATCTCAGAAGCTGGAAACACCTCCCATGCTCATGGATTGGCAGGATTAATATAGTCAAAATGGCTATCCTGCCTAAAGCAATCTACAGATTCAAAGCAATCCCCATAAAAATTCCAACTCAATTCTTCACTCAGAGAGAAAGGGCAATTTGCAAATTCATCTGGAATAGTAAAAAACCTAGGATAGCAAAAACTATTCTGAACAATAAAAGAACCTCGGGGGTGGGGGGTGGGAGGAAATCACCATGCCTGACATTAAGCTGTACTACAGAGTACTTGTGATAAAAACTGCATGGTACTGGTACAGCAACAGACAGATAGATCAATGGAATAGAATTGAAGACCCAGAAATGAATCCACACACCTATGGTCACTTGATCTTTGACAAGGGAGCTAAAACCATCCAGTGGAAAAAGGACCCCGTTTTCAACAAATGGTGCTGGCACAACTGGCTGTTAGCATGTAAAACAATGCGAATTGATCCATTCTTATCTCCTTGTACAACGCTTAAGTCTAAGTGGATCAAAGACCTCCATATAAAACCAAAGACACTGAAATTTATAGAGGAGAAAGTGGGGAAAACCCTCGTAGATATGGGCACAGGAGAAAGATCCTAAACAGAACAGCAATGGCCTGTGCGGTAAGATCAAGAATTGACAAATGGGACCTTATAAAATTGCAAAACTTCTGTAAGGCAAAAGACACAGTCAGCAAAGCAAAAGACACAGTCAGCAAGACAAAAAGGCCACCAACAGATTGGGAAAGTATTTTTACCAATGCTAAAACTCATAGGGGACTAATATCCAACATCTACAAAGAGCTAAAGAAGCTGGACTCCAGAAAAATGAATAACCACATTAAAAAAATGGAGTACAGAGCTAAACAAAGAATTCTCAACTGAGGAATACCAAGTGGCTGAGAAACATCTGAAAAATGTTCAACATCCTTAATCATCAGGGAAATGCAGATCAAAACAAGCCTGAGATTCCACCTCACACCAGTCAGAATGGCTAAGATCAAAAATTCAGGTGACAGCAGATGCTGGTGAGGATGTGGAGAAAGAGGAACACTCCTCCATTGCTGGTGCGATTGCAAGCTTGTACAACCACTCTGGAAGTCAGTCTGGCATTTTCTCAGAAAATTGGACATAGTATTACTGAAAGATCCTGCAATACCTCTCCTGGGCATATACCCAGAAGATGTTCCAAGTGGTAAAACGGACACATGTTCCACACATGTCCATAGCAGCCTTATTTATAATAGCCAGAAGCTGGAAAGAACCCAGATTGTCCCTCAACAGAGGATTGGATACAGAAAATGTGGTACATTTACACAATGCAGTACTATTCTGCTATTAAAAACAATGAATTTACGAAATTCTTGGGCAAATGAATGTATCTGGAGGATATTACCCTTAGTGAGGTAACCCAATCACAAAAAAAGTCATTGTATATGTGCTCACTGATAAATGGATATTAGCCCAGAAACTTAGAAGACCCAAGATACAATTTGCAAAACACAAGAAAATCAAGAAGGAAGACCATTGCGTGGATACTTCATTCCTCTTTTGAATAGGAGGCAAAATACCCATGAAAGGAGTTACAGAGACAAAGTTTAGAGCTAAGATTAAAGGATGGACCATACAGACACTACCCCACCAGGGGGGATCTATCCCATAATCAGTCACTAAATTCAGACACTATTGCATAGGACAGCAAGTGTCTACTTGAGGAACCCTGATAAAGCTGTCTCGTACACAAGTGGATGCTCACAGTCATCTATATGATGGAACACAGGGCCCACAATGAAGAAGCTAGAGATAGAACCCCAGGAGCTGAAGGGTTCTGCAACCCTAGAAGAGGAACAACAATTTGAACTAACCAGAACCCCCAGAATTCGTGTCTCTAGCTCCACATGTAGCAGAAGATGGCCTAGTCGGCCATCATTGGGAGAAGAGGCCCCTTGGTATTGCAATCTTTATATACCCCAATACAGGGGAACACTAGGGCCAAGAAGTGGGAGTGGGTGGGCAAGCGAAAAGGGTGGGGGGAGGGGGGAGGGAACTTTCTGGATAGCATTTGAAATGTAAATGAAGAAAATATCTAATAAAAAATATTTTAAAAATTCCTCCTAACATATAATAATCAGAACAATAAGTGCACTAAATAAAGATAGAATATTAAAAGCAGTAAGGGAAAAAAGGTCAAGTAACATATAAAGGCAGGCCTATTATAATTACTCCAGACTTCTCACCAAAGATTATGAAAGCCAGAAGATCCTGGACAGATGTTATACAGACACTAAGAGAACACAAATGCCAGCCCAGGCTACTATACCCAGAAAAACTCCCAATTATCATAGATGGAGAACCCAAAGTATTCCATGATAAAGCCAAATTCACAAAATATCTTTCCAGGAATCCAGCCCTTTAAAGGATAATAAAGGGAAAACACCAACCCAAGGATGGAAACAACATCCTAGAAAAGACAAGAAAGTAATCCCTCAACAAACCTCAAAGGAGATAGCCTCAAGAACAGAATCTCAACTTTAACAAAAAAACAACAGGAAGCAACAATTAATTTTCATTAATTTGTCTTAACATCAATGGACTCAATTCCACAATAAAAAGATATAGGCTAATAGACTGGCTACACTAACAGATGAAATATTTTGCTGCTTACATGAAACCTACCTCAGGGTAAAAGACAGACACTACCTCAGAGTGAATGGGTGGAAAACAATTTTCCAAATAAATGGTCTGAAGAAAGAAGTGGAATAGCCTTCCTAATATCGAATAAAATTGACTTGCAACCCAAAGATATCAAAAAAGACAAGAAGGGGCACTTCATACTCATCAAAGGTAAAATCTACCAAGATGAACTCTCAATTCTGAATATCTATGCTCCAAATACAAGGGCAGACACATTTAATAAAGAAACTTTAGTAAAGCTCAAAGCACACATTGCACCTCACAAAATATTAGTGGGAGACTTCAACTCCCCACCCTCACCAATGGACAGATTCTGAAAACAGAAACTAAACAGAGAAACATGGACACTAACAGCAGTCATATAACAAATGGATATAATAGATATCTACAGAACATTTTATCCTATAAAGTAAGGATATACCTTCTTCTTAGAACCACATGGTACCTCCTCCAAAACTGACCATAAAATTGGTCACAAAACAGGCCTCCACAGATTAAAAAATATGGAAATTATCTGATGGATCTTATCTGATATCCAAGGCCTAAGGCTGATTTTAAATAACAGCATAAATAATAAAAAGCCAACATTCACTTGGAAACTCAACCTCACTCTACTCAATGATTCCTTGGTCAAGGATGAAATAAAGAAATTAAAGACTTTTTAGAGTTTAATGAAAATGAAGCCACACCATACCCAAAGTTATGGGACACAATGAACGCAGTCCTAAGAGGAAAACTCATACCTCTGAGTGCCTCCAAAAAGAAACTAGAGAGAGGATATACTAGCAGCTTGACAGCACACCTAGAAGCTCTAGACCTAAAGGAAGCAAATTCACCCAAGAGGAGTAAACAGCAGGAAATAATCAAACTCAGGGCTGAAATCAACCAAGTGGAAACAAAAAGAACTATTCAAAGAACCAACCAAACCAGGAGCTAGTTCTTTGAGAAAATCAACAAGATAGATAAACCCTTAGTCACACTAATGAGAAGGCACAAGAATAGTATCATAATTAAACAAAATCAGAAATGATATAGGAGACATAACAATAGAACCTGAAAAAAATCGAAAACATCATCAGATCCTACTACAAAAGGCTATATTCAAGAAAACTAGAAAACTTTGATGAAATGGACAACTTACTAGACAGATAGGATGTACCAAATTTAAAGAAGGATCAGATTAAAGATCTTAACAGTCCATATCCCCTAAAGAAATAGAATCAGTTATTAATAGTCTCCCAACCAAAAAAAGCCCAGGACCAGATGGGTTTAGTGCAGAGTTCTATCAAACGTTCAAAGAAGATTTAATTAGAATTTTCCTGAAGCTATTCCACAAAATATAAACATCAGGTACTCTACCCAGTTTATTCTATGAAGCCACAATTACTCTGATACCTAAACCACAGAAAGATCTAACAAAAAAGGGAAGTTCAGAACAATTTCCCTTATGAATATCGATGCATAAATAATCTATACAATCCTTGCAAATCAAATCCAAGAAAACATCAAAATGATCATGCTTCATGATCAAGTACACTTCTTTCCATGGATGCAGGGATGGTTTAATATACAGAAATCCATCAATGTAATCTACTATATGAACAAACTCAAAGACAAATCCACATGATCATCTTATTAGATGCTGAGAAACCATTTCACAAAATTGTATACCCTTTCATGATAAAAGTCTTGGAAAGATCAGAAATTCAAGACCCATACCTAAACATAATAAAAGCAATATACAGCCAACCAGTAGCCAACATCAAAATAAATGGAGAGAAGCCAGAAACAACCCCACTAAAATCAGGGACTAGATAAGACTGTCCCCTTTCTCCCTACCTATTCAATATAGTATTTGAAGTCCTAACCAGAGCAATACAAAAACAAAAGGAGACCCATGTGTTACAAATTGGAAAGGAAGAAGTCAAAATATCACCATTTTCAGATGATATAATAGTATATATAAGTGATGCTAAAAATTCCACCAGAGAACTCTTAAGCCTGAAAAACAGCTTCAGTGCAGTAGCTGGGTATAAAATTAACTCAAACAAATCAGTGGCCTTTCTCTACACAAAGGATAAACAGGCTGAGAAAGAAATTAGGTAAACAACACCCTTCGCAATAGTCACAAATAATATAAAATAAATCAGTGTGACTCTAAGGAAGTAAAAGATCTGTATGACAAAAACTTCAAGTCTCTGAAGAAATAAATTGAAGAAGAGGACAGAAGACAGAAAGATCTCCCATGCTCATTGATTGGCAGGATTAATACAGTCAAAATGGCTATCCTGCCGAAAGCAATCTACAGTTTCAATGCAATCCCCATCAAAATTCCAACTCAATTCTGCACTTAGTTAGAAACAGGAATTTGCAAATTCATCTAGAATAATCAAAAACCTAGAATAGCAGAAACTATTCTCTGCGATAAAAGATCCCCTGGTGGAATCACCATGCCTGATCTTAAGCTGTACTACAGAGAAATTATGATAAAAACTTCATATTACTGGTACAATGACAGACAGGTAGATCCATGGAATTGAATTGAAGACCCAGAAATGAATCCACACACCTATGGTCATTTGATCTTTGACAAGGGAGCTAAAACTATCTAGTGGAAAAATGAGAGCATTTTAAAGAAATGGTGCTTGAGGTTCTCATGTAGAAGAATGCAAATGGATCCATTCTTATCTCCTTGTAGTAAGCTCAAGTTTAAGTGGATCAAAGACCTCCACATAAAATCATCCTTAATCATCAGAGAAATGCAAATCAAAACAACCCTGAGATTCTACCTCACACCAGTCAGAATGGCTAAGATTAAAAGTTCATGTGATAGCAGATGCTGGTGAGAATGTGGAGAAAGAGGAATACTCCTCCATTGCTGGTGGGATTGAAAGCTTTTAAACCACTTTGGAAGTCAGTCTGGCGGTTCCTCTGAAAATTGGACATTGTTCTACAGGAAGATCCAGCAATACCTCTCCTGGGCATATTACCAGAAGATGTTCCAACTGGTAATAAGAACACATGCTCCACTATGTTCATAGCAGCCTTATTTACAATAGGCAGAAGCTGTAAAGAACCCAGATGACCCTCAACAGAAAAATGGATATAGAAAATGTGGTACATGTACACAATGGAGTACTACTCAACAATTAAAAACAATGAATTCATGAAATTCTTAGGCAAATGAATGCATCTCGAGAATTTCATCCTGAGTTAGGTAACTCAACCACAAAAGAACACACATTATATGAATTCACTGATAAATTAGCCCAGAAACTTAGAATACCCAAAATACAATTTGCAAAGCACAAGAAAATCAAGAAGAAGGAAGACCAAAGTGTGGATATTTCATTCCACCTTAGAATAGGGAACAAAATACCCATGAAAGGAGTTAAAGAGACAAATTTTTTAGCTAGGATGAAAGGATGGACTATCCAGAGACTATCATCAGCCAACAAACCCAGACACTATTGCATATGCCAGCAAGATTTTGCTGAAGGGTCCCTGACGTATCTGTCTCAAATGAGGCTATGCCAGTGCCTGGCAAATACAGAAGTGGATGCTCACAGTAATCTATAGGATGGAACACAGGGTCCCTAATTGAGGAGTAGAGAAAGTACCCAAGAACTGAAGGGGTCTGCAACCCTATAGGTGGAACAAAATATGAACGAACCAGTACCCCCAGAGCTCATGTCTCTAGCTGCATATGTAGCAGAAGATGGCCTAGTCGGCCATCATTGGGAAGAAAGGCCCCTAGATCTTGCAAACTTTATATGCTTCAGTACAGGTGAAGGCCAGGGCCAAGAAGTGGGAGTGGGTGGGTAGGGGAGCAGGGATTGGGGAGGGGGGAGGGTGTAGGGAACTTTCAGCAAAGCACTTGAAATGTAAATAAAGTATATATCTAAAAACGAAAATGCTGTCTATTTTCCACTGGACAGTTTTAGTTCTTTTGTCAAAGATTAAGTGACCATAGGTATGTGGGTTCATTTCTGGATCTTCAATTCTACTCCATTATTCTTCCTGCCTGTCTCTGTACCAATGCTATACAGTTCTCTTTTTAATTAGATTTTTTTCATTTATATTTCAAGCTGCCAGTGTATGTGATCTCCAGGTACTTTTGTAGGCACTTAGAGCTATGAGTTTTCCTCTTAGTACTGCTATCACTGTGTCACATATGTTTTGTTGTAATGTTCCTTCATTTTTATTAAATTCTAAAATGTATCATTTCTTCCTTGACCATGTTATTATTGAGTAGAGTGTTGTTCAGTTTCCATGAATATGTAGGCTTTCTATTGTTTTTGTTGTTATTTAAGAACATCCTTCGTCTATGGTGATCTAATAGGATGAATGGGATATTTCGTTTTTGTTTTGGGGCCTGTTTTGTGACCAAGTACATGGTCAGTTTGGAAAAGGTACCATGAGGTGATGAGAAGAAGGTATTTGTTTGTTTGTTTGTTTGTTTGTTTGTTTGCTTGTTTTAGGATGAAATGTTTCATAGATATCTGGTAAAGCCATTTAGTTCATAAGGCTGACACAACAATAAAAAAAAAATGCAAAATGCAAAAAGATCCTAACCCCAAACATCCAGGAAATCCACGACACAATTAGAAGACCAAACCTAAGTATAATAGGTATACAGGAGAGAAAAAAATCCCCACAGAAAGAGCCAGTAAATATTTTCAACAAAATTATAGAAGAAAACTTCCTTAATCTAAAGAAAGAGATGCTCATGAACATACAAGAAGCCTACAGAACTCCAAATAGACTAGATCTGAAAAGAAATTCCTCCTCTCACATAATCAAAACACCAAATGTACTAAACAAAGAAAGAATTTTAAAAGTAGTAAAGCAAAAAGGTCAAGTAACATACAAAGGCAGGCCTATCAGAATTACACCAGACTTCTCACCAGAGATTATAAAAACCAGATGATCCTGGACAGATGTCATACAGTCCCTAAGCAAACAAAAATGCCAGCCCAGACTACTATACTCAGCAAACCTCTCAATGCATATAAATGGAGAAACCAAGATATTCTATGAAAAAACACACTACACAATGTCTTTCCAGAAGTCCAGCCCTACAAAGGATAATAGATGGAAAACTCCAGCACAAGGAGAGAAACTAAACCCTAGAAAAGGCAAGAAAGTAATCTTCCTTCAACAAACCCAAAAGAAGGTAGCCACACAAACATAATCCTACCTCTAATAACAAAAATAGCATGAAGCAAAGATCACTTTTCCTTAATATCTTTTAACATCAATGGATTGACTTCCCCAATAAAAAAGACATACACTTAACAAACTGAGTATATAAACAGGACCCAGCATTTTGCTTCAAACATAATATGAACTTCAGTGACAAAGACAGACACTACTTCAGAGTAAAAGGCTGGAAAAATGTTTTCAAAGAAAATGAGCCTAAGAAACAAGCTGGAGTAGCTATTCTTATATCTAATAAAATAGATTGTCAACCAAAAGTTATCAAAAACATTAAGGAAGGACACTTCATATTTATTAAAAGAAAAATCTATCAAGATGAACTCTCAATTCTGAACATCCGTGTTCCAAATATACGGGCTACCTACAGTCATAAAAGAAACTTTTCTAAAGCTCAAAGCATACATTGCACCTCATAAAATAGTAGTGGGAGACTTTAACACCCCATTATCAGCAATGGACAAATCATGAAAATAGAAACTAAACAGAGACACAGTGAAATTAACAGAAATTATCACTCCACATAACAATACTTTGACTTTCTTATTTCCAATTTATATCCCATTGATCTTCAGTTGTCTTATTGCTCCCTGTTCCTACTATAAATTCAATTACTTTATTAAATTGATATGGTGATAGTGGGCAGATTTTGAATTATTTTGAGTTTTTCTTCATTTAATTTGATCTTGGTTATTGGCTTACTATAAATTATCTTCATTATGTTTAGGTATGCCTCTAATATCTTTAATCTCTTGGATCATAAATGTATGATGGATTTTGTTAAAGATTTTCATCATCTAATACGAGTATTGTGTATTTTTATTGTTGTTTCTCTTTCCGTAGGTTTTTAGCATAATATTTCAGCTAATTATAACAACTGAAATATTACAAAATGTATGAATCTCTAAGTTAGACTATTTAAACCTATAAATTCTAATAATTTTATCTTTCTTTTTTCTTTTTTATTTATATGTGTGTGTATATGTGTGTGTGTGTGTGTGTGTGTGTGAGTGTGTACACGTGTGGTACGTGACATGTATGTTCTCATAAGTTTGGGTGCAAATGTTTACTGATGTATGTGTTTGCATGTGTATTTATATACATGTGGTGAGCATTGCAGGTTGACTTTGGGTATCTTCTGTCATGGTACTGCAACTTATAGATTGAGGACAGGACTCCTATTGAATGAAAGCTTACTTTATGGCTAGTCTGTCTAGCTAGTTAGCTTACTCTGAGTCTGTCATTTCTTCTTCCTGAACACTAGTTTTATAGATAGGGTGAAACAGACAGTCAGTTATATGTAATTTTGTGTATCTGAACTCCAGTCCTAATTCTAACAAAGCAAGAACATTATCTGCTAAGCTGTCCTCTACCTCTCTTCTTAGTTCATTATTTGGTTCAGATATCTAAGTTTTGTTTTGGGGATTAAGGCTTAGCTCTATACCTATATTGTTCTATACCTATATACCTCTACACAATATTGTGTAGGATTATGGGATTTTTCCACATGAGGTACTGCTATTGACTGCTTACATTAGAGCTTTTTTAGTTTTTATTACCTTCAAATACTACAATACACAAACCAATTGTTTCCCCAAAAATAATGTAAATAGGAAATAGCTATTTTGATCATGAAACTACTGAGTATATTCTGTTTCATATATAAATCTACAAAGGAATCTTAGCAGAATTTATACTATTATTCTGCAATTGTAAGAATGTTTTGTCTCGCTTTCAGGTTTATATGCTGAAACTCTAAATTTAATGGTGAAGGAATGAGAACATAATGGTAAATGGCTACTTTTGTGGGAGTACAGGTTCTTGTGTTCTGAAACAGTACTGGACATGGGTACATGTGTATTAGTAGACTCAGAGACACCATATTGTGAGATAGTACACTGCAGTTGGGGAGGAAATGGCTAGAGCTAAGGACTAGTGCTTAGTAGTTTAACCCATGCCAGATGCACAAAGAATGAGGTTTTCTTCCTACACAGTAAAGGCTGTTTGTTTATTTGCACAATGTGAGCTTTATTGTGTAGTTCTATATACAACTATAGTTCTATACATGTTCAATGCAAAATGAATAGCTCATTAACATCTTAAATACTGACTCTGAGTTGTATACAGTTTTATTTTATTATTCAGTCTAATGTCATCTTTAGATATATTGGGTCATTGAACATGTGTTCCAGATAGTTACAGTTTGCCTCAGAAAAGAGGATCCTGAATAACATTCTAAATGCAGCAGTTAATTGTTCACCAGAAAATGCACAACTAGCTTAAACTGGATAAAGCATTAAAAGTTCTCATGGCTTGGAAGACAGCTAAGTGAATAAAGTACTTGGTGTGCAAGTATGAAGTCTGGAGTTTTGGACTCATAGCACCCACATGAAAAAGGCCAGGAGTATATGCTGGCTTCTGCAATTCAAGAATCCAAGGAGCCAAGTCCATTGGTACTGGGTTGTATAAGTAACCCTGCCTCCATATAAAAGGTTAAATGCCAATCTATGGCCTCTACATCTGCATGAGCACTGCTAGATATGTGTACCTACAAAGATGCAAATATTCATGTAGACCATATATATATTTACATGCAAAAATCCCAGTGAGTTGTAGGGTAGGTAACTTGGATAAAATGCTATGGAACTCAGTAGGAGCTTCCAATGTTTATCCTTAAAGATGAGCTATGCACTGCTTGTTCTGAGACACATTTCTTTCTGAAGAACTCTATGCTTCTGTTACCCAAAGTAGAAAATTTGTATGTTTCTATCTTCAGAGGATGTAATTTGAATGTGATTTTGCATTTCATAGTCACAATTGCCAATGTTTTGCTGTAATTGTAAATCATAATTTTTAATGAATTAATTCATGCCCTTATACATTTATCTCTTACCTTATTTCTAAATTTAAAGATGCTAGGTAAATAAAACACATGCCTTTGGGAAATTAGAGTTGACATTTATTATACTTAGTTTCTTTCTTGAAAAATTAAAGATTGACTCTCAGGCTTGCACCTTCTGCAGGGATAGATCACCAGCTTCACTGCTTCCCCTGAAAACACTACAATGTGAAGGCATCCCTGGAGTTCCACTGCACACAGGGCAACTGGGCAACTGACACCACAGTCTGAAAACCTTCCAGGGGTTCCACTACATGCAGGACAATGGACTCAAAAGTCTGAAAGAATCCATGGAGTTCTGCTATACACAGGGCAACAGCTTGACTGCTACTCTGAAGACCCAACAATCTGAAGGCCTCCCAGGAGACCTGCTGCAGTTGGGGCAACATATTAGCAGCTTCTCCAACTCTCTGAAGACTTACATCAGACTTCCAGAGTGTCTTCCGGAGGGTCTTCTCGGTGATATCGGTCTCGTTGTCCAGAAGTCGAATACACGAGGAGACTTCTGTAGTTTCAAACTTCCGGGGTGTCCTCCAGACGATGTCGGTCCCTGTGTCCGGATGGTCCTCTAGACTTCCTTGGGTCCCTGTGTTTTCCCTCCGAGGTCTGTGGGTCTGGAGCAAACCAGATGCTGATGTACAAGCTCAAGACCATAAGCAACAGAACCCAATATACTGTGGAACCATTAGAACCCTGTTCTCACATCACAGCAAGCTCTAGATACACCAATACACCTGAAAAATCAGAAAGCTGATCTAAAATTCCATCTCATGAATTAATAGAATTATTCAATGAGCAAGGCAGAAGAATCAAGCCAGTATGCAACATCTCTCCATGGCCTTTGCATCAGCTCCTGCTTTCTAACCTGGTTGATTTCCAGTCCTGATCTCCTTTGGTGATAGAAAGCAATGTGGACGTGTAAACTAAATAAACCCTTTCCTCCTCACCTTGCTTCTTGGTACTGATATTTTGTGCAGGAAGAGTAACCCTGACTAAGACACCATCCTACAGTCAAAAAATCTGACCCAGAATTGTTCCTGCCTGAAAGAACTGCAGGGACAAAAATGAAGAGGAGCCTGAGGATAACAAGATCAGGAGGTGACAGGCCCAAATTGGGATCCAGCTCAGGGAGAGGCTCCAAGGCCTGACACTATTACAGATGCTGTGGTGTGATTTATAAACAGAGGCCTATTATGACTGCCCTCCAAAAGTCCAAACAAGCTTCTAAAAGTGTCAGATGCAGATATTTACACCCAGCTAATGGATAGAACTTGTGACCCCTGTGGTTGAATTAGGGAAAAGCTGGAAGAAGCTGATGAGGAGGGTGACCATAGAGGAAGACCAGCTAACTGGGACCCTTCTTATCATTCCTACACTGAGCCACCAACCAGGCAGAGTACTTCAGCTGATATGAGGCTCCTAATACCTTTACAGCAGAGGACTGCAGGGACTGGATTCAGAGAAGATGCTCCTAACCCTCGAGAGACTTGGAACCCCAGGGAGTTGGGGGACTTGGAGGGGGGTGGAGAGTTGGACCATCCTCTTGGAGATAGGAGGAGGTACGGTACAGCATGTGGAACAGTTGGAGGGTGGACTGGGAGGGAGATAAATTTGGACTGTAAAACATGATTAAAAATAAATTAAAAAATAAAAGGTTAAAGTTAAATAATGTCGTACAATATTCTCTCTTGCAATTTTTAGTGTTGTTGGCTTTTTTAATACACTAATGAGAATCACCAGAAAGAAGTTGCTGTGAATAAAATATCAAATGAAGAAATAGGCTATATAAATGCAAAGTAATAATAATCTAAATGCAAAACAATCATTATCCATAGACCTGGTACTTCACTATCAATGCTGACATTGGTAGGAAGGTGATTCATAGAAACAGGCATGTTGATTAAGGCAATAATCAGAGTATCTTAGAAGAGGTTGAGCTAAGCAAACACAGCATGAATCAGCAATAAGTAAGTGTTGGCAGGCTATATGAAAGTCAAATCTACAAATAAAGAATAAATTTACAGTCTTCAAGAAGTGGTCCCATAAAGGATAAATGAATATAAAAATTATAGAAAAACATATGCTAACTATGATTAAATTTTCACAAACTTACCAGCTTTAAACCTCTAGAGGGATCAGAATTTTACATACACTTTCATTCTGTTTTGCAAAGCAAGACTTCTGGAAGATTTGGAGGATCACATTGAGTAATTCTTACAAGGTAAGCTACCCTTGCTAAGATGCTTTCTTACTTCTAACTTCTGGATGCAGAAAATCTGTAATGAGGACCATTAGTAAACTGAATGGCAAGGATCCAGATGTCACATTCCTAGAAGTTGGGAATCCCTGTGGTTGAATTAAAGAAAGGCTGGAAGAAGCTTTGGAGGAGGGCAACCCCATAGGAAGACCAGTAGTCTCAACTAACCCAGATCCCTGAGATCTCTCAGACATTGAACCACCAACCAGGTCTGAGGCCCTGACACATACACAATAGAGAACTACCTGGTTTGGCCTCAGTGGGAGAAGATGCACCTAGTCCATGACAGACATAAGGCTGAAGATCCCCAGATTCACATGTCTTCTTTATCTGCTCCTCTCCTAGTGACTCATGTGATTCAGATGTCATCACTCTAGTTAGCAGCATGAACCTGGGAGTTCAGAGCCTAAAAGGTGGGGCTGAATAAATTCGAATGCAACAGCCACCTATTTCTAGATGATCAGACTGTTTATATTCTGTGGATATACTGTATATTCAGCAAGGTATATTAACAAAAGTCACATGAGTTTGAGATGTATAGAGTCTTGAAAACATCTTGTTCTTGCAAACATCCTTGGAACAAACAAACAAACAAAACACAGCAGTAATATGTAATGTGAAGTAAGCAAACTCCTATTTACTACATCTAGGTTGTGGAGCACAAAATAAGGTTCCAAAAGTAACATATGTTATAGTGAAACTCAGGTTACAAGACTCTTGTTTTGTTTTCTTAAAGTTTTCTCACAAGTTCGCATAGTTCTCACCAGTTATATTTATGGACTGTGTTCTGAAATGACTTTACACACTGGTACTGAGACATGGTTTTCCTTTTCAATGCCTCCCTTACCCTAACATTACAGCTTCTAATTCAATTTTCTTTGTTGCCAGGCAGTGGACTTGTGTGTGTGTGTGTGTGTGTGTGTGTGTGTGTGTGTGTGTGTGTGTGTACATAATATATATATGAACACTGTCGTGCAGAGAGAAATTCAATGAGGTTTCAGAAAACCTGTGACTTCATCCTTGTTTAGGATCTAGACTTAGACTATCTGAACAAATAGATCTTTGGGGGATTTCTCATGTTACCCATTTTTATGTGTTATGCTAACTCCTGTGAGCACTGGCTGATAATAACTTTATAAAAACCAGTGTAGGTAATTTTATCCAGGACATGACACTTTGCAATACATGTAAAAAACAATACTTAATTCAGTCACTTCAGGAAACATGAATTTTTAATTAAATCAGTCTAGATTACAGTTCGGTACACTCAATGTTTTCTAAATATAGGGACCTTGATGAGATATTATATATATTTTATGTAATTGCTTAACATTTTAAAGTTTCAGTTTAGAAGTTCAACTTAAGTATTGCATTTCATATGGTAAATATGGAATTGCAATAAGTATTCATTTTTTAATTTGAAAATCATGTTTATTTATTTTCTTGTCCAGATCATAGGTAAAATTAGACATATACCTTGAGAAGTTAGATTCATTAAAAATGTCATTTACTGTAAAAGAAAACACAACTAGAGAGAACCCTACAAATGAAGTTTATGATAAGAACTGAAAGATCCAGACATATGACCATGGCAGTCACTCTACAGGTTCTTTGCTCATGACAGCCTAGTTTTACCCTTTTTTTTTTTTCTACTCGTAGTCAGTATCATTTTATAATACAGGCGTCTGGAGGTAGATATGCATATATTGGAGGGGTATTTTAAATCAGATGTGTTCCTGAGCACAGTAACTTGAAGGGGTCTGTAATCCTATAGGTGGAAGAACAATATGAACTAACCAGTACCCCCAGAGCTCATGTCTCTAGCTGCATATGTAGCAGAAGATGGCCTAGTCAGTCATCATTGGAAAGAGAGACCCCAAGGTCTTGCAAACTTTATATACCCCAATACAGGGGAACACCAGGGCCAAGAAGTGGGAGTGGGTGGGTAGGTGAGCAGGGCGGGGGGAGTGTAGAGGGAACTTTAGGGATAGCATTTGAAATGTAAATAAAGAAAATATCTAATAAAAACGTAACTTGACCTTAAAATGAATTTTTTCAATTAAATATCTGCATTTAGTCTGTATTCTGCTATCTACCTGTATGACATTCAATCTGTAGTTTCCCATAGACTCTGGAATTTGAATGTGATGTAGATATGGAAGAATTTAGAGTATTCCCTTTGGCTGTGTATGTTTTGGAAGTTAAATCCTAATGTTTGGTTGGACCTGAGTCTTAGTCACACACATTAGAGTAGATAGCATTTTGCTCTTTCCAAGTAAGTTCCAAGACACAGTTTTCTATTTCTTATTGCTGTTATTTGTATTCAACCATGTCTAAGTCCATTAGTTCATCTGAGGATTATACAATAATTTATCCAGTCTTTCACTTTATTTGCATAGTCTATATAACAAAGCCTATAGAAAAATCTTTAAAGATTTTATAACACTGGCTAATTAGAAAATTAATATAAAGAGGAAATGTTGTTCCCCTAATATCATCCTTAATTGCTCCCCCCTAGAGTTTGTCTATCATCCCTGTGAAGATCAGATGAACCTTTTAGAATATATTAACTTATCACTAGCTTCTACAAACACAATGGCTAAAAATGTCACAGGATAACATACGTAGCCCATGACAATGATTACTATACTTTTTGTATTCTACCTAGTTTATATTTTTACCAAAATACTTTTTTATCTTTGACTTATAACTCTTGCTTCATTACTATAAAACCTTTGTGCAATTATGATTCATTGACTCTCATATTTGGCTTCAGAATAAAGTATCTTTTTCGAGTTTAGAGCTGTTCATTTTTATCAGCATAAATAATCTCAGAAGAAGATTTTCCCCTTAAGATACTTACTCTTGAAATTGTAAGTTATCAAGCTAAACAGGAAAATTCTTCTTTGCTTACTAGCTTACAATAATTCCTTGTAATGCTCTTAAGATTAGTCATTGAAAACTATCATTACGGATTTATGGGCTTAAGCTAATTAAGTGATTGCAATAGTATGAAATTACTATTTGCTGATGCTCAACTTTTTTCCATTTGTGTGAGATTCTTCTTCATTCTGGAATCTTATAGCTATGACCTTATGATCTGTTGAAGCTCCTCTCTTAGGACAACAGAGTTGAGACATACCATGCACACTGTTTCCCAGTCCTGACAATAACCATCTCTCTACACAGTCAGTATTTTCTCACTCTAAACAGCTGTATTTCTATAGCTTATGCTGGGAATGACTGTGTTCCTAAGGGCTTTGTTGGCAGTGATGAGTTGGGATTGTCAATGTTGTGGAATGAATGTGTGTGTTCTCCCTCAAATTTGTAGGTGGAAACTGCAACTATCAACATGACAGACTATATTTGTAAATGGACCTCTAGGAAAGTAA